>JAFIRS010005268.1:0-61429 GCA_018342105.1 Gonioctena quinquepunctata
GGCCAAAAGGGCTATTTCCCCCCCAGTGGGCTTTTGACCCTATAAGGGGGGCCCGTTTTCCCTGGAATACTGCCCCATATTTGGGTGGGGCCCCCAAACATATCCTGAAGTTTTTGGGGACCCCCCAAAAAGGGCTTTTGTCTCCTCGGGGCCTCGTTACAAACTCGCCACTTGTCTGGAACAGTAAAAAAGTTGGCGATTTGTCTCTTTTTTAAGGGGTTTTTCATGGGCGATGCTTTTCCCGAAATATCAACAATCTTTTCCTCCCGGCAGTCTCTTCGTTTTTAAAACCCCGTAAAGTTCAGTCTTCACACCCCTTCGTGGTTTTTTTGGGGAAAACCCCCAAAGAACATCATTTTCCAAAGACTCATTCATCCAACGAACTGCGGGGTTTTAACCATTCCGGGGGGGGTTTTTCCCCCCGGGCAAAAAACCCCTAAAAAATTTAAGAAGAACACCAACCCACCTTCTTTCCTTTTTAGATGTTCTCTAAACTTTTACAGGATACCCTTTTTTCGGGGGAATAAAGAAAAAAAAAAAAAAGTTGACTTACTCCTTACTGGAAATGAAAAAAATTTTAAAAAAAAAGGGGGAAAATTTTAAAATAAAATTTGAGATGACAGATCAAAGGGGAAAATTGGATTATACGTTTGATCGGAATTTCAAACCTTACTTTTCAATGAAAATCTAGATTTTTTCCCAAATTTTAAATTTTTTTTTATGCATTGATTTGAATTTGAATAATTTGTTGCAAAAGATTGTACTGCCCTCATGGGTCACAGGTTGTTACTGAATAGATATAAACCCCCAAAAAAAAATGGTTTAAAAAGGGTCCAATGCGGGTTGGCCCGGGTTTTTTTTCCCCCAGATTTATCACCATGGTTTTTTTTTGGTTATTAAAAAAACATTTTTTTCCCTTTTTTTTTTTTTCCCATGAAAATGAAGTTTTGACCAGCTTGCAGTGATATTTCGCCTAATATTATAAGGGGGGGGTTTTCGAAAAGAACAACAATTTCAAAGTTTGTCTTATGTCTAATAGGGTCACCTTGAAAACTTTCATGACTTATGCCCAGTACTATTTTTTTTAATAATAATAAATATTTGATGAACATAAAAAAAAGAATTTGTGTTTGTTAATAATTTTTAAGATAACCCTTGAAAAAAACCAGAAGGGACAACAGTTATTAACTTTTATACTACTTGTGGGGATTTTTTTCGAATTTATGTATATTTTGAATAACTTGGGGAAACAAAATTTGGGGGTTTTATAATTAAGATATAAAAGGGAAAATAGATTTTATGTCACTATAAAATGTATTAATGGAGAAAGACAAATGAAAAATTTTAAAAAAATTCATCATATGAGCCAATATTAAAAAAAGGGGATTTGTATGAGGGAAATTCTGGCCCACGTTAAAATATGCGAAAAAACAAACTACTAATATATAAAGGTAATTCTGAAGGTTAATTTTATTAAATATCATTCACAAGTAGATCTCTTTGGGGAAATTTCCCTTAAATTTACAATGTGTACCCCCCACTGACTGTCAGTTGAAAAACCCAAAATATTTTTAACATTCATTTATTTAAATTTTTTTTTGAAAGGTGGGGTTGATGTTACCATATTCAGTTATTTAATGATCATTACTTGCATATTTTTAAATATTTTGGATATTTGAATTGTATAGCAAACCTCCATTTTTTGTGGTCCCATCTCAGATGACGATCTATTTTAATCCCGGGGGTTTTTTTTTATCGATTTATCTTCCGGTATTTCATAGCTATCTACTTTTTTCCCAGTGTACTTCTATAAATCAAAAATTCCCCTTTTTTAAGGGGGGGAAAGGTGAATATTTCATTCTTGAAAAAATGGGTTTATTGCCTCAAAAAACCTTTTTTTTCTTTTCCCCAAAAAGGTATTTTTCGGCAATCGCACGCCCCAAATTTTAAGTCCGAAATTTTAAATTTTTGCGGCCTTTCCCCAAAAACGGCCAAAACCCCAAAAAACACTTCCCAAAATTTTACTTTCTAAAAAAACGACAATGACAAGGATTATTTCACATTCTGTTGGTCACACCAATTTTGATTTTGAAAAAATTATATATTTTTTGCATTTATCTAGTTTAATAATTTTTTTGATTGCATAAAATATGTGTATGCCCTGAACACGAAACTTTTCAAAAGACCTCAAGATTATTCCCGTTCCCGGGCCCCAAGGGGCCCTTTTCATAACTTTTCTTTCGATACGCAAAAAAGGGTTTTTTTTCGGCCTTGGCATACAAATAACTATTTTACAATTTCCTTAAAAACTCCGGTTTTTTTATTTGTACAAAAATGGTTTATCTTGGGGGCCAAAATTTTTCCCCTTGGGGTTTTTTTTATTTCAAGTCATTCATGTATATAAATTGTTAAACATCAAGTTACACTCAAAAGCCCCCAAACAAATCGGGTAACTGAATTAGGAATTTTTCACCACAAACAAAACCCCCCCTTCATTCCATATGTACCCCGGGAAATTTCATTAAACGAAAAAAAAAACCTTCATTTGTGGGATGAGACGAGAACCCAGTATGTTTCAATTAATTAAATTTCCATGTTTCGGGGAAAATCCCCATAGTATAACCCCCAAAACCCCTTTTTTCCCAGGTAAAAAAATGGGAAATATCGGGGGAAATGTTGGAAAAAGGGACTCTCAACAACAACTGATAAACAGAATATACTAAAAAGGTTTTAACAAAAATATTTTTACCCCAAATTTGCTCAGAAAAAGACCTTTGTTTCTAGGTTAATTGATGTGATGATTTGAAGTTCTGATTTCAATATTTTTTTAAAGATTGGGAATTATCGTATATGGCCATATTTTCCTCCCAGTCTAGTCAAAAAGTTTTTGCGAAAAAACGTTTTCCCAAGGGCTACAAAAAAGAGCGATGGCTCATTCGATTCGGGATGTCATTTTTAGAAAAAATATTTTCGATTTTTTTTGCCGATTAAAATTTTGGGTTTTTTTAAAAAAAATTAAAAAAACCCCTTTAAATTTTTTTTTTAAAACTCCCCAAAAAAAATTTAAAGAAAATAAAAAACAGGTTTTTTAAAAAAGGGGGAAATTTCCCAGGAAAAAATTTTTTTCTCACGGTAATCTATCTCAAATATTTATAATTTCAATTCAACGTTGAAAAAAAAGGTTTTGCGGGCGTTACGGAGGGAAAGCACCAAAAAAAAAGCACATAAAATATTTTTTTTTTCTAATAAATATAAATTTAAAAAAATTATAGTAGCATCCTAAAACTTGAATGAATGTAATTTCCTGGAAAAAAAATTTTTTTTTAATTTTGATAATGTGGGGGGTATCGTTAATTTTTGGAACTGCTGATTTTAAAAAAACCTTTTAATTGTTCAAGTGACCCATTTTTTTTTTTCTTCCGGGGAAATTTAACATGTTTAATCAAAAAAAAACGCTAGACAATTATGTAAAAATTGATTAGTTTGTTGATTATGAATTTCAAAGAAAAAATAGAAAAATCGAGTAAATTTTTTTTTTTTATTTATATTTCACATTATTATTAGTTTTTATAGACAAAGGCATTACACAATGTTTTAAAAAAAAACACTATTTGTTTATAAAATATTTATAAACATTTGGGGTGATTAAATTTTTTTTCAAAATTTTTTTTTTTTCATAAAGAGTTTATTATGAATAATATATATATGTATTATATATATATATATATATATATATATATATATATATATATATATATATATATAAAAATATATATATATATATATATATGGGAAAAAAATTTCGCCCGGCTTATTATTTTAAAAGGGGGATTTGGGGTTTTTGAAGAAAAATTTTTTTTGCCCGGCCCTTACTTTTTATTTTTTTTTGGGGGAATTTTTAATTTTTTTTGGGTGTTGGGAACTTTTATAAAAATTAAAAAAAGGGGAAAAAAAGGGTGTTGTGTCATCAAATTTTCATGACCAACATTTTTAAAATTTTCCCCTTTATACATTTATGATTATTTTTTTTTCCCCAAAACTTCCCCAAAAAAAATTTAAAAAACCAAAAAAAGAAAAAAAATTTTAAATTTCGGGTAACAAAAATTCCCTTTTTTAAAAACCGCCCCCAAAAAATCTATTAAATATTTTATATATATATATATATATATATAAATTCAGAAATAACGCCCAAAAAATTTGGGGTAAAAAAGGGGGGAATAACGGGATCTTCAGCCCAGCAAAAATTTGAACTATAAAAAACTTTTTTAATACGATGGCCCATTTTTTCCCAATTTTTTGAAACTTCTTCAGGTCCTAAAATATTAAAATGAAAATTTGTAAAAAAATTTTTTTAAAAAAAAAAAGGGAAAAGGTACTTACAGTAACGGGGATGAAAAAAAACATTAATTTCCTAAAATTTTTTCAAATTTTTAACCCCAAACTTAAGGATTTAAATAAAAACCCCTTTGATTAATCGTCAGAAAAATATAAAATATGTAGGGGGGTTTTTTTAAAATGTTTATATTATATTTTTTTGAGAATCATCAGTTTTAATCCTTTTTAGAAGATAACTGTATTTTTTGAGTTTTTTCGATATTTTTTTTTTTTTTCCCTTATTTTGGGGGTTTATTAATTTCAATCATTTCAAGAAATAATTTTTTAGAAAATTTTTTTTTTTCTGAATGTTAAACTTGTGCTTCCGGGAATGATATTTTAGGGCCTGTTTCAATAGCATGTTGAGCTAATGCACAACTTCTTGTTGAGTCTTATATCACTTCTGTGAGAAAATAATAGATTTTTTAAAAGGGTTTTGAACTTGACCAATATAGTTCAAATCACAGTTGTTACATGGTATCCAGCAACATTTTTTCTTCAAATCCTTGTGGGATCTTTTTTAAAACCCCCTATTTAAATTTCCAATACGATATTTTTTTTTGAGATTTTTTTGTTACTTTTATTCTTGAATAATTTTTCTTTTTTGATGATAGAATTCCTTTATTAGGAATTGAAAAATAAAAATTTTCCTTTTATTGTTATTTTCTGAATTTTGATTATTTGTGTATAAATTTTAAAATTTTTTTATCAAGTTGGATTGAAAAAAAAATTTTATTGGGGTTTTTTGGGGGAGGGGAAATTTTTTAGTAAAAATTTTTTAGAATTTTAAAATTTTTGTTTTTTTTTTGAAAAGGGGGGGAAACCCAAACCCCCCGATTCTTTTTTTTTCAAAAAATCAAATTTATTCTTTTTGGGGAAGTGTAAATTAATGTTCATTTATCATCCACTCAGATTACTTAAGTACTTCCTTCATTTTTAGTTTTTTTTTTTTACAAAAATTGTCATTTACATTTTTTGGGGCCCCCGAAGAAGTTTAAAAAAAAAACAAAACTGATCCATCGTATTGAAGATTTTTTTTTAGTTAAACCCCTTTTTGCTGACTGAAGATCCCCGTTTTTCCCCCCTTTTTTATATATAAAATTATATATATATATATATATATATATATATATATATATATATATATTTATATATAAAATATATTTTTTTTTTGTATATGATAGTTTATTTCATTTTTTTTCATTATTCAAATACTATATTTAGGGAAATTTTTTCACCTAATGAGTTTTTTTTAAATTTTCAATAATTTTTTTATTCCCCAAATTAGTTTTTAAAAAAAGTTTTATTGGATTATATTTTTTGAATGGTAAAAAAAACAAAAAAAATAATAAAAACTGTTAAAATTTTTTTTTTTGAATTTTTAAAAATTGTCAGAAAAAATTTCAAAAAAAATTTTAAAAATTTTTCTTATTTTTTTATTTTTGGTACAATTGAAAAAAAAATAAATCCAACATATAACTTATTGGTTTTAAAAAAAATAAAAAAAAAACATTAATAATGCAGAAAATTTCATTTGGTAGGGGGAAAAACAATTATGATTTTTTTGTATTATTTAAATAATAAAAAAAAATTTAAAAAAAAAAATTTTTTACAAAAAAAAAAATGGGGGTTTTTTTTAATTTTTTTTAAAAAATAAACCCCAAAAACCTTATGCAAAAAACAATTTTTTAAAAAAATTCCCAAAATATGTTTGAAATATTTTATAAAAAAAATAGCATACATTTTTTTTTAAAAAACCCTTTTCAAATAAAACTGATAATTATGTTTTAAATATCGATAAAAAAAATTTTTTAGTATTTTCGATTTCTATATTTTTTTAACTCTAGAAATTTTTATTTAACAAAAAAAAACAACTTTCAAAAATTTCATAGCGTATTTATTGGGAAAAACCCCCTTTAAAAAAAGCTCCAAGGGGAAAAAAAAATTATGGGGCCTTCTGTAAAAAAATTTTGGGTTTCAATAAAACCGGCGGTCCCCAAAAAACTATTTTTTTTCAATATTCAATTGAGAATGTTTCCCCCTTTTTAAAAAAGCCTCCCCATTATCAAAATTCAATAAAACTTTTTTTTCCAATGAAATTACATTTATGATCATTTGTTTGAATTTTTAAATTATTTTTTTTCAGACCCCATTAAATTTTGGGAAGTTATGAATTTGGGGTTTTGGAATTTTAATTAGCCTTATGATAATATATACCATTTTTGTTTTTTCCTCAAAAAAAAGCAAATACACATACAGGGTTCAATTTTATAAATCATGTTATCACTTTTATTACCCTTTTTTAAAAATTTTGTTACGTTTTTTTTTACAGGTTGCATTTGGGACCTATTTCTATGAACTGCCCCCTTGAAATAATAGAAAAAAAATTAGAGGTTGGTATCATTCTAAAAAAACCCCTTTATAATGAATTCAATTATCTCAGTTTTGAAAAAAATTTGATATGCGAAAAAGGCCTTATGCGATTTCCAAAAGGGAATGATTTTTTACCCAAAACTTCCTCAGGCCCAAACTTTATTTTTTTTAAAATTTTATCTCAAAATTTTTGGGATATGGAACGATATGACTTTTGGGTTTGGCAGTATCGATGAGCTGTGCCATCAAATACCCCAATTCGTCCATGCCGGGGAACCATCGTCTGTGACCTTGATTAGCAGTCCTGTGACCTTGAGAATTAACACGCGGTGACACAGCTGTGTAGAGGTCGGAAACCAGACTGATGGAAGGGATTAATGCTGCGGGATTGTGGGTGACACATAATTTGGACATTAATTGTTTTCGATGGCACACAGAATGCTGAAGGACGAAGTGATTTGAAGTCCTCAGGGTAAGTTTACGGCCGTATAGTATTAATTTTATCGACCCATATGCTTTGGAATTTAATAGATGAAGGACTTTGGAAATATCAGACTCAGTGAACGGGAAAGTAGAGAGTTTATGTATACCTGGTCAGGTGTTATCCGTGTACAAATTCAAGAGATATCAGCATATGGAAATTGTGGTCACTCATACAGGAGTTAACAAAATGGTCATTGATGGCTTGGTGGTTTCTCAGGTGCTCGGAATTACGGGTTTACATTTTTGAAATGTATTATCAAATTCCTTAGCTACTTTTAGATATTTTTCATTTATTTATCATTTATTAATTTTGAACTGGAAGTATGCCTTTTTCACTCTAATATGGCGAATTATTTTAGTTTAATTTGTCAGATCTTAGATCCAATGTCTCACTTCTTTCGGTATGATTATATTTTCCAAGAACCCGATCTCTGGTGACATATTTTTTATAACATATAGGTAATCCATTGAGCTTTCGTTTTTAAGGGGGCATGGAAATCGAACAACATAATATGATGTCGTTAAATTAATACTGACTTTGTCATTAATATTATCGGATAGAAGAAGAAAGGTGAAAAGCCAATAAGTTCAAGATCTACTAAAACGAGTTCAGAGTAGATACTTTGAAGTCACGAAATGTATACAAGAAAGGAGCTTGGTCCGTTCATTCGTAGGGTCCTATGCGGAAATATACTATGTAATGGTCTATGACAAGTCTTATTTATTTGGGATGGATTTCCTCAGATAAAATAACCAAGTCAGGGATTTTTCACTTGTTGGTCTCGGGCAGAATGGAACCTATCCATGATGTAAGAGCATACGAATTCCAGGATATCCTTTGAAACTTTAATATGGCCACATGCGACCATAACTACTAGATATAAATAGAAAACTTCAAATCTTCATTAATTAACCTATACCAAATTTAATTTTTTCTACGGTAGTTTTGAAGAAAAATATTATAAAATCCATTACGACAGGCAAATCTTTCAATGGCCTAATGATATCCCTGATATATATGACGTACAGGGGCGTTTCTTATTGAAGACCACACCCACATCCACCTTTTGTTATAACATACTGAGGGTTATCAGTCTATTGACCAATAACGGAACAATTTCCCAAGAGCGGCTTGAGATCTTGTTTCTCCCAGTATGTAATGATGCAGGGGAACTTAATTTGACAATTTTAAGGATAATCTCAAATCGTTTCGGAATAATAATACAATTAAGACTTGTGAATAATATATATATATATATGTATTTTCTAAAATATAAAAAACAACTATTGATACGCCTGGTATAATTTACTGAGAAAATGTATAGAAAGTCAAAAGTAAGGATTGAATAAACAATGATTTAAAATGAAACAATATAGACTGACAATTAAAATAACTGTTCTCAGTTATTTTAAACAATTGATAATAATTTTACTTTTGTTGAATCAATAATTTCTTCTACTATGAAATTAATAATGGAATATTTTCTTATAACTACTATACATATATACCTTGCCAGTAAACAGTTTGATTTCTTACCCTCACTGAAGGCCACTGATTTAATTATTCCGTTTTATTGCGAATTATATTACGGTTTCACTTTGGTGCAATATATTGATTATTTGCTTCTTGATAAATATTAATTTCCATTTCATTTAGTTATTACCGCATTGATTTCTGATGCGTTACTATTTCACTATGAATTCTGCATATAGTTGATTAATTTTACTGCTTCCAAATAAACTGTACGGAGTCTACGCTTATTTCGCGTAGGAGATGAGACTTCATCTTCGCTAATTGAAATTAAACTTTACTTCTAGTCACTTCATAATGAAGCAGCACTATCACTGACTGACTCGTTCGACAACTGGATTCTGAATGAAGAGAGAGAAGATAAGAGTTCTAGTATGGAGAATCTTATATATATGGCGTTGATATTCAAACGGTGCCGCCGCACTTCAATCAAACATATTTAATGGGTCAGCAAGTTGCCTCGTTTGAGTTGACGCATATAATGATATATCCGCAAACCTATTATTGCTTCTAAAGAGACCGCGGTCATTCATCTGTCGGCGTACTATTAATTATGAATGTCTGAAATAACGGTTTGGAATTTCAGTTGAGGTGCCGTACAAATGATGGGAAGTGTCCGCCTTTGAAATCGAACGAAAATTGATTTATTATATTGGCATTCTTCAGTTTCAGTTTACATATGGCTATATTTAAAATACTTGATAAGGGGTCTTTCACAACACACCTCCTTTTCCCCACATTTAAAAGGTGTGAATTCTAGGTATTACCTTTTTCGCGACATAATATCTTGGGTGTTAAGATGGGTGGTATTGGATCTCAACTTGGTTATGGCTCTGACAATTTGTTTTGCTTATACCATGGGCAAACTAAATAAATTCTTACTGATATTACCTATGATAACTGCGGCCTTTACCTTATTCAATCCTTACTTTAATATTACATACATGGTCAACTTAGTATCCCTACTTATATAGTGCTATTCTAACGCATACTAATTTTAACATGCAAATCTTTATATAATTCTCAATAAAAAGATCCTTTCAAGTCAGTGTCTTCTGAGACGGTGCTGGCTTCAATTGGAACACCACACCCTGTAGATATGACCTTCTCATCACCTGCTGTGATAGAGACGGTCTGTGGTATGGCGAAATCAGGTTGAAATTCTCCAGCGACCTTATGACTGCACTTCGATAGGGATGATGTAAACATCATCTGTGAACCATATGACTTAGTTCCGCTCAGTCTGCAGCAAGTAAACGGCCTTGTCGTTAGTTTTCGAAACCACCCCTTCATTAGCCAGAGAGAACCGTGTTTATTTGTAATTATCGGCTTTATATGATGCAAAATGTCACCTGACGTTTGTTTAGAAAGTTCAATGAGTGAGTAGTTTCTAAGGTTCTTCGATGTTAAAGTGATGGTTCAAGCCTTCTATTTAGTTGGATAATTTGTGCACCCCTTGCACACTTACGATGAAGGCTTCCTGGGGTCCCTCAACTCTGCACTTTCTGACTATGGGCTTGAATATCCATCCATCCTTGGGTATTGTGAACTTACTTGGTTAAAGTTCGCCCTCTCCATTTGCGATACTGATGCTCAGTAATTAACTATTTGGTGAGAAGCTGATAATCATTAATTTGAACTCCGTTATAGTTCAAAAGATACATATCATTTATCCGTAATTGTTAACGATAATTTTGAAATGTTCTTTATCATCACCGATATTTTGCATACATTTTACTTTTCAATTAATGTTATTTCCTTGGTCATTATCAAGGTAGCTTACTTTTAATTACATTACTAAAATCTCTTCTCCGGTAGAGAATTATAACCGTTTATATTAATACTTTATTAATGTCTATACAGTCCTTCCAATTTTGGGAAATACACAATTTTCTCTGCACAATACATACTTTTACTCAAAGGTCCGATTCTCATGTAGAATATGACACTAGATAGTTTCTGTCTCATTCCGTCCTTGACGATGGCTTCCAATGGTACGCGGTACGTTATGGTTCAGGTAGAAGAAGTCCAATCAATATTTATTTCGCGTTAATTTACAGGTGTTTCAATTTCTTTGACTACACGTTTCGATACGTGCTTGTGTATACTTAGCAAGATTTCATGATTTCCAATTATTTATCTATACTGACTTACTATACTATTTGATCTCAACTGTGTTTTAAAAATGACAGTATGGCCACTTCCTTAAGTGCATTATTTGAACTTTTGAAAATTACTTATTTTGACTTTTGCTTTGGAATAAATCCATAGAGCGCTCTTTTTTACTGTACCACGTGTTCTAGTCAGTAACATGATCTAATATCTCCGGGGATACTTTCTCCCTTCATATTCTGTTGATTCAAGTTGATTTCTATCTTCCACAGGTGTTTTAGGTTTTCTAGGGTCTTTTTCTTGATCTTTCTCATCGGTTTTTCCTTTATTTCCTCTTGAGTTCCTGCTTGCAATTGTTCTGCTTTCGTCCTGAAGTTCTATTCTTCTAATCCTTTCTCCTTCTCATATTCTAACTATTCTCTCTATGTTCCCTACACTCGGTGGAGAATTTCTACTTATATTTCTGATTTCCTTGAATTGGCGAATTCTTCTCTCTTGTATACCACTTTCCATTTCCTTTTGATATCTTTTCAATAAATTATTCTCTTGAAAAGTTTGATCGCTTTTCCGTGGCATACTACCGTATTGTTAAAGGTTGGATTTGCCGCCCCTAGGTCAAATAATCCTTTCTATACCACAGGACGCTCTGGGTTTAACGTTACTCATCCTTTTATTCTCTAAAATAATTTCCTGCCTATTTTTCTAGTTGCGGAAATTTTCTTCTCTCTGATTAACTTTCAGTCGATTCAGGTGTTCAATCCTGTTTCCAATTTGTAGGATTTCTGGATTTAAAAAACGATGACTTCTTAAAATTCAGTTTTTCCTTTTTGACTTGCTACTACGGTTTCCGATGATTTTTATATCTTTAACTTCACTTCCCTTATTTTCGTCGGTATTTTCTTTCGATCTCATTTACCATGTAATACGTTTTTCGATGTTGAAAATTCATTGTGGCCTATTTTCTTTAATTTTAAATTTTTCCGAATTCATGTTACTCCCTTTGCTTTAACTATGCATATATTCAATAATCTGGGCGGCAAATTCTTGTCCTTGGACAGATAAAATTCAATACTTTTGATTTTCGTCTACTGCGAAGAATTACTCTTTGGCGACTATCATTCCAGGGTTCTTGGCATTTTCCCAACGCGTGGAGGTAGAATATATCTCTCTTGGGTGGTCCTTATCACCACCTTTTTAGATTTGTCTTTCAACGATTTCCTATATATTACTTTACAACGATCTTCTTCCCTAAATTTCTTGATGCGTTGGCTTTCTGCAATTCCGATACTCCTGTATATGGTTTTGCTACCTTCTTGAATATTTTCATTATCAAAACTTTCCTTACCTATCCGTATATCTTTTTCCATTTTCGAACATAATTTGCTTCATTTCCCGCTGTGGTACTACGCTGGGCGTTTTTCCGTTCCATCTCTCTGTTTCGTTAGGCAAAGAAATCATTCGTTCTTTGACGAATAAATTTCTACTTTCAGACTGTCACTTTCAGGTGGCATTACTATTCATGATGGTCGTTCTCGGATCATGGGTTTTCCATTGTTCTGGTTGAAAAGTGTCATTCTTAGATGAGCTGGCTCTTTCACTACGACTATGCTGAACTTTTCCGGCTGTCTCGCTTGACTATCCTTTTCCTAGTGTACAGGACGTTTCGGTTTTGTTGAGCCACCTTTTGCTGATTTTCATGGATTTTTCCAATTTCCACTTTTTTGGCAATTTTCTATCTTCGCGATTTTTTCTAGTTTAATGAATGATGTCGCAATAAATCATCAATCATATTTGGCTTGTTTAATCGGTAACCCTCTGTTATCTTCCTTCCTTAACGATTTTCCATACGTTTTTGTTGAATCGGTTTCTAGCTGAAACCTAGTGTCTCAAACACTTCACTGGCCTGAACTGACTTTCCCTTTGATTCAGGCGGCTGGACTCATTTCGTAGCGTGAAAATCCATTTTTGATTACTCGGCTTGATTCGTTTTTGGGCGTGCACTCCCGCGCCAGGGGAATTTAGCTTTTTCGTCAAAGGATTGAGATTCAATCCCACTGTTTTATCATTTTACGGTCATGTCTTCAACCCCTTTTTCCCATTTCGTCAAACTTTTTAGCCAATTACTATGTTCGTTCTCTTTTCTATTTGATATACATGTGGGAATTCCTTATACAATTCTTCACCGTAAGGTTGAGTACATTCTTTTCTTGCTTCTTCCTATTCAAATTCCTGTTATATCCGGACATTTTTCCATGTACTTTCTCGGACTATTTCCATTCAACGTAACTATTTCCCTGTTTGTCTTCTGTCAATTTACTCTCCCAAAATTCTGATATCGGTTTCCATTTGATTGATTGATGAATCTACGTCCTTGTTCGTTCTTCCCTGAGTTCGAAATCTATTTTCCATTGTGAATAGTTAGAAAACCTTTTTCTTGATTTCTTTATTTTCTAAATTTTCTAAATCTGTTTCCCTTAGCAGTCGGAAAACCATGGTCTGATTCACGCCAATATCTCATTTCGAAGCTATTATTTCTATTTGGACATCTATATGAGGGTGACCAAATTCTTATATTGATAACATACACAATTTTCTTCTTACAATTTGATTCTTCATGACCCTTACGATTGCAATGTGTACACACTATTTTATTCGTATTGAAATGTCTAAAATTTATATAGGTTTGAGCTGTTAGTGTCTCAATTAATTCTTCCTTCTCTGCTGATTATGGCTTCTTTTAAACTGTGGGACTGGCAGATGAAAACTTTTTCCACTTACAGGATCTATCAATCAATACAAAATTGCACAAGAAGCGTATCTTGTTCAAATTTTGCTTTAATACATCATCAACCCTATTGAATTCCTGTAAATTTTCGTGAATTTCCTTTGCGGATGCTCTCAATCTTATGGAAAAATTCCTTACTGATTCACTATTTTTTCTGATAATAATTCAAAATTCTTTTCTTCTTCTCCAGGTAATTTCAATCTGCTAAACTGCTGCAATGAATTCCTTTTTAAATTCTGGTAATTTATTGTATTTTTTAATTTATCATCTGTCTATAAATAATCTAGCGATTCCTGTCAAATTTGCAATCCCTAACTATGGAACTTATTTGTTGTCTGTCCATCTTGCTACAGCTGCAAACACTCAATTTCACGAATAAAATCTTTGATATCTGTAGAACCATTAAAGAAGGTAAATTATCCATACTGATAGTAATGGGTAGGTTCATAGGTAATCCTACCAGTCCACGGCACCTATTGTCGGAGTTTCCATGATTTAACAATTTTTAATAAAAATCCCATTGAATAAAAGAATTTTTTCACTTTCCTTTCCGGAATACTTTTCTGAGATCAGCCCTGTATAAAACGATATATATGTTTTGATTTTCCACTCGTCAAACTCTCTGTACTGATATTACTTTCTAAATGCTTTTCGTATTATCTTTTCCAATTTTCAATACTTTTCTGACCTTATTTATTTACCAAAGGGTTTATCTTTTGCTGAATATTTCTACAATTTCATTCCTTTTAGCATTCCACAAACAATATTAAAAAGTCTTCTATATTTTGCAATTATATTTTTCAGATGAATTTCCAATATGACAACTTTTAGTGCAAACTGCAATATATACACACTTTCAACTACACAAATTCTGATAATATTTTACAGGGAAAACAATTTTTTACTATATTTTCATTCTTATTTGCATCAGAAAATTTTGAGTTTGACATCTTTTGCGAAAATCAACATATAAACGTTATTTTTCCTGTAAATACACCCACCTGACACCATTGATATATGACGGCTGGGGCGTTTCTTATTGAAGACCACACTACTGTCCACCTTTTGTTATAACATACCAAGGGGTTATCAGTCTATTGACCAATAACTTGGAACAATTTCCCAGAGCGGCAGGTCTTGTTTCTCCCAGTATGTAATGAAGCAGGGAACTTAATTTGACAGTACAAAGAGATAATCTCAAATCGTTTCGGAATAATAATACAATTAAGACTTGTAATAATATATATGTATTTTCTAAAATATAAAACAACTATTGATACACCTGGTATAATTTTAGAGGAAAAATGTATAGAAAGTCAAAATGAGATTGAATAAACAATGATTTAAAATGAGAAACAATATGACTGACAATTAAAATAACTGTTCTCAGTTATTTTTAAACAATTGATAATAATTTTACTTTTTGTTGAATCAATAATTTTCTTCTACTATGAAATTAATAATGGAATATTTTCTTATAACTTACTATACATGCCTTGCCAAATAAAACGGTTTGATTTCTTACCCTCCCACTGAAGAGCCATGATTTAATTATTCCGTTTTATTACCAGAATTATATTACGGTTTCACTTGGTGCAATATGATTATTTAGCTTCTTGATAAATATTAATTCCATTCATTTAGTTATTACTGCGATGATTTCTGATGCGTTACTATTTCACTATGAATTCTGCATATGGTTAGTTAATTTGCTACTTCCAATAAACTGTACAGGTCTACGCTTATTTCGCGTGGGAAGATGAGACTTCATCTTCGCTAATTGAAAATTAAACTTTACTTCCTAGTCGCTTCATAATGAAACGCTAACTCTGTACTGACTGACTCGTTTCGACAACTGGATTTCTGAATGAAGAGAGAGAATGAGAGTTCTAGTATGGAGAATCTTATATATATAGCGTTGATATTCAAACGGTGCCGCCACACTCAATCAAACATATTTAATGAGGTCGGCAAGAAGGATTTACCTCGTTTGATTGACACTTGCCACTACATGATATATCACCAAAATACAATATTGCTTCTAAGGACGCGGTCATTCATCTGTCCCCGGCGTACTATTAATTATGAATGTCTACGAAAATATGGTTTGGAATTTCGATTGAGGTTATAGAACACAAATGATGGGGGAAGTGTCCGCCTTTGAAATCGAACGAAAATTGATTTATTATATTGGCATTCTTCAGTTTCAGTTTACATATGGCTATATTTAAAATGCGCGATGGGGAGTGCTCACAACAATCCCATCCCACCTCAGGAATGACCAAAGAGATGGGATGAAGATGAAGCTACCAATTCTAGGGACAATTATTTATAGCAACCTCAAATGGGAGGAATGCATTAATATATGACTTGCGCCAAACTGAATAAACAATATTTTGCAATAAAAACCCTGACAAATTCTGAGTCTTCCTCGCACAAAAGGAAATAATTCGCCTGATCTTCCACTTGGATTATCAGAGATCCTGCAGAAATATCTTCAAAGAGAAAAATTCTAACTTTCACACCTATATTCATAAAAAAACTCATGCAAAATTCAAAATTTCCATAACTATCAAACTCGCAAAAAATTTAGACTAGGTTAACCATACACCGGCTATATAGAAGTCTCCAAATATGCCGGTAGCAAACTTCTTCAACTTACTACCCAGGAATTAAAAACCAACCAAACCTGAAACGGATTCAAGTCTAAACTGGGGTCTTTTTCTACTACACAATGCATTCCTATATAATACAAACGAATTTACGATGTGCTATTCTATTCTATTTAAATATTGCACTTTTTATTGTCTAAAGATTCGAAAAAGTTTACTGCAAAAATTATCGTATCCTTATCAGACGTGTGGAAGAATGAAATGAATTATTTTGCTGAATATTCTTCAAATGTTTTCATTGACGTTAAAATGCCAGCGTATTTGACAGAAACTTAAAATAGAACTTTTAATTATACTTGGGTTCGGAATTGGAATGCGCACCCAAGCTTCAAACTTCTTTCTGCTTATTTCAACTGCAACATCCTGAATTACCACCACAGTCAGATACTGTGAGTAAAATTGAGACTCACTTTGGAATGCATGGACCACAACATGTGAACACAGGATGTTCCTCTCAGATTTGAAAAAACAAGTGACTTCAATGAGATATTAAGCGGGAAATATGATTTGTACTACAAAGCTGTTTTGAATGATATTCTAAAATCGGCAGAGAGACCTTTTAAAATGAAGCCAGTTGGGAGTTGCTGAAGATGATCCCGATGAAGAGTGGAGTTTTGCGAGACGATAATGAACCTAATTAATGAGGCATATTCAATTGGGATATTGTTTTTCAGATGAAGCCACTTTTACCTTAAATGGGGAGGTGGGTATCTATTTAAATCCTTATAGAACGTCGTTGGTTTTGTGTACATAACCTTGGGTATGCCCTGACTAGGTAATTTTGTGCCCCTTTATTTTTAAAATAAATCGCATAAAGGTGTTGAAATTTATTATACGGGGATAGACTAGGAGGTCAGTAGGTACCGAAAACTAATTCCACCTCAATTTTTTATGCGATCTTCTTCAAATTGCCCTACGGTAATTACAAATGCACGTATTTGCCATGGGGCAACCCGTGCCATATTGTTTGAAACTTCAAAATTGTTTAAAACAATTTGCAAAGTATTATTTTCAACGGACCATTTTTTATATTCTTTATCCAAAATACAAATAAGAAAGGTCCTATGACTTTTCACGATAAAGTTAATATTTTTAGAGATATGAATTTTCCAAAGGTTCAAAATCTCATATTTAGGTACTTTTGACCCATAGAAAAATATATAAAAAAAAATCGAAATAATATTGTACACTTAATTCTTTTATACAATAGTTAATAACATTCTCAATAGAGATTTAAAAAAGCGCGCAGAAATTGATAATTAAAACAGGTATAATCAATGGGGGAATTTTTTTAAATCTCTATTAAAGAATGGTAGTAACTATTAAAAATTTCGATTTTTAATATATTTTCATGGGTCCAACTGAACAACAAATACATATCTCTAAAATAACAATATAGGATTACTGTATTTTGAATATAAAAAAAAATGTCCAGAACGAAAAAATAATTCATTTAAACAATTTCAATTTAATAACTGCAAGGCCTGTAATGTATCTAACTCATCAATAAGAACAACGAAAGGAATCACATAAAACCAATTAATATTTTCAAACACTCATACCTCCATTTCTAGTCTAAGAGAAACTTCACATTGGATTGTTGAGCAGCATAGCCAACGCCAAGAAAAAATTATCATGTGGGCTGGGATAAAATTATTGGTTCAATATTATTTTTTTATCACAATTCAACTTTAGTGATAGATATCTTCAATTTTTACCAAATACATTGGAATTTTGGAACTTATTCAAACATTATCAGACTGAAAATTAGGTCTCAAGAAATTTTTTTGCAGCAAGATGGTTGCGCTACTCACTACGCTGTTCAAGTACGCCAATATTTGGATATTTTTTTTTTTTTTTTTAGCGCAGGTGGATTGGTGAGAGGAGTGCAACTTATGGGAGAAGCTTCTTGAAACGAAAGTGTATGACACAAAACCTCAATAATATTGAAGGATTAAAAAATAGAATAAGCAGAAATTCGACCCCATTACACCCAGAAATTTTTAAGGGGACTTCAGGAGGAATTTTATCATCATTTTGGCTCTTTTGCCAAAAGGTAAATGGTGCACATTTTTGAACAGTTGTTGAAATAGCAATAAAAGAAACGTTATGAAGTTTAAAATGTTTTTTATTCGAATTAAAACATGAAACTATCTTATTATTATATTGGTATTTCTTCAATAAACATTCGCAGCAATATTTTTTCAGCTGTGGGAAGTTTACCTCTTTAGGTAGGTTAAACGTTGCATAAGTTTTTAATTAAGATAATGCCCTCAATTAAATTTCTAGACTATCTATTTTTTTAGTGCAGTACCTCTGTAAATAAGTTCTAATCTAAATATAATTGGGTTCAATAAATATTGTTCAATATAATTGGTTCCAAAGTCCCCACACTATATATCGCATGAACGCTGCACTTCCAAAACAATTGCCAGAAATACTCATACGAGGGTGATGTACAAAAGAGCAAATTATAATGATATACTAGTAGTTCATGTAACAAATTGCGCCAAATGAGGGCGCTCCTGGTGGATGATTCAGAATGTCCGCCAGTCGAGGCATTAAAATGCGATGATATCTGCTAAAAGATACATTTTGCGTACGTATTGCGTACAACGTGTTGGAGCTTTCAGATGAACAGGGCAAGAAAGCGTCCGCATTTTATTTGCTCGCCATTTTGCACTGATTTTAACCACATTACATCAAAAATTGATATTTTTAGAAATTCAAAAAAAAATAGGAAATGGAAACACAATGAAGTTTTTCAGAATATTATTAGGGACCAGTTTATGGATATTCTGGAGCAAATATTTGCAGCAATATCAAAAATAAAAACCTTTTTCAGGTGACATCCACTCAATTTTGAAGTTAGCAATACAGATATACGGGTGACAACGTATCACTAAGCTCCCTATTTTTTGTCCTTTGTTTTGCAGATATCAAATGTAACTCGACAATTTTTCTGACTTCCGGTTTGGCCGGAAGTGACATCAATTCTTGATTTTGTATATTATTGCATTTTCAGATTCCTGTAGAAGTTCTGAATAGATTAAAACTACTCTGGTGTGTTTTTCATAGCGACTTGATTTTTAGAGCATAGTTTGTTTTTCAATCTAGTGTGCTGCGATTAAATTAGAATCATCATAAATGGAATAAAAGTAGTGGAAAAATACAAATATTACCATCAACCAACATATTCAATGACTGGGTGCCTTTTAATCTTTCAAGTACTTTGAAATCCTTTTTTTTAAATAGCACCACTTACCAGCACCCTCCCAGATGAATACAACTTTTCAAAAACCCAATCAACCACGTAACATACCTAAAAATCCGTTGAGTATCAAACTCAAAAACAATTATTTGTTTTCCATTAGTTTAGTGAAATTGTACATACAATTTTTTTTTCTGAAATCGCTCAAGAACCTACTTCTCGACACTTTAGACGAAATACGCTAATCTAGATTTTTAGTCCGTTGCTGCAACGACCTTTCGGTCAGGTCCGGCCTCGGCTTAACCGAACAATTTACATTATCGCCCGGGGAATTTTTTTTGTTTCAATACTAGATACCAATGTACTATTGAAGTAAGCCGAAACAAAACAGTGTTTAAAGTTTAAACTTCATCTAGTAATTATGTTCTGTCAATATGTACTTATTTACGTCAATTCGCCAGAACACAACAGAAGCTGAACGTCTGTATGCGCAATTGGACCCCTGAAAGACAACAGGCAAAATTTCTTTTTTAGACGGGAAAATTCAGACGGGAGGAAATTCCAAATCTCAAATTCCATTATCAATGAGGAAACAGAAAAAAAAATGTAGTTTTTGTTGAATTGAATCCTAGGGTTTTTCAACCAGATAAATAGGGTATGAACGGGATATGTCGTGAATCCCCAAAAAAAATTATCAAGAAGGATGGATTCCGTTCTTTTTAAATATCAATTGCATCAACTTTTTATTTTAAAAAGGGGCGATCGAAGGCTAAATTCCCGCAACTGGTTGCTTCATGATTATAATAAAACCAAATTTCGTGGGGAATGTCCTTTTCTATGACGAGTCACGATTCACAAATAATGGTATGTTCAACGACAGATGACACAATCCAGATATTGAGCGCAAATCAACATCTAATAAAGGCAGGGCAACTTTCAAGAGAAATTTGGGTAAATGTATACGGGCAGAAATTTTTGGGGTACAAGGATTTTAATACTTCTTAAAAGGGCCGTCTGAATGGGTCAACGATATTCGGGATTTTCTTCAAATCAGGATTCCTAAAAAGAATTATCCTGAGATTTTGAGGAGACTATCCCCTTTCCCAACAGAAGTGAATCATCTACCACATAATTTTGGTTAATAGGTTTTGCAACAAATGGCCCCCTACTTTTGGCCCCAAGTTCCCCAGACCTCACATCCCTACTTTTTTTTTCTTGGAGCTTTTTAAAAAGAACGTGTACACTCCACACCTACAGCAACATTGTCAATTTTGGAAAAACAAATACGCCAAGCTTTTAAAAAACTATTACGCCTTTAATGCTTGAGGAAGTTCACGAAATCCCATCTTTAGAAATAGAAGATACGTGGAAGGGGAGGTATGCACGTCGAACATCTGATAGGGTGACAATCAGAAAATAGTCATTGTATTTGTCATTTCCTTAAATTGAATTATATTCAACCGCTTGTAAGTGAAGGAAGCTTTTGCATTATTTATAGTATATCTATTATATAGTATTATAAAACTGTAATTCAGTGTTTGTTTGACCATCACCCAAAAACTACTGGACCGTTTTTGATGAAACTTTTGAAAGCTTTTTTATTAGACTTAAAATTTGGTTTTATTTCATCTCACTACGATGACGGCAATCGTAGACATAACAATACAACCACTTTTTTTTTTCAACCTAACAAGAAAAACAATATTAGGTAATCAAGAAAGGGGGAAATTTTTGTCTGTGATATATGATGTAAAGAGAGTTGGCGGCGTGCAGATAAGAATTTTCCAATTCTAGAAAGATATCCTCGGGCAGGGATCCAACCCCGACCTCATGATTACCAGTCAATGCTCTCCCCCAAATGAGCTACCGAAAACGTACGTTAAACTGAGATCGGGATATCCTCTAGAATTTAATGTTAGTGTGTTTAGGAAAGTTATGAGGTGAGAGGAACCCGAGGGCGTCGACAATTTGTGATTTTTAACGGGATCTCCGACCATTGAACAATTAGTAACCCCAATTTGAAAATTAGGAAATGAAATTTGTTTTTGTGATATATATTGTAAAGATAGTTCGTTGATCCCTCTGGGGTATATTTTTTTAAATTAAAAATTCCACCAACCCCTTTACATTATAAAATTTTTCGGCATGAAGTTCGCAACATATGGAAAACTTTTTTATTGTGATTTCTCAAAAAAACATAGGGGATAAAAAACCCCTCTTTATCCCAAACCCGAATTGCACACACTAAAATTGAATTTTAAACGACCCTATAAGGGGAGATAGAAAAGCATGCTTTGTTTTCAAAAAAAATATGATCCGTCACTTTATTTCCCACGGTGGGAAATTTAAATTCATGGGGAAATATTGTTCAAGATCGAATGTTGATCCAAATTGAATTAGCTCACCTATGACCAATTTCCTTTTTTCAACTTTTTCCCCGATTTTTTTCCCTCATCGCCCTGTACAACATAAGGAATATTATGCTAGACGAATGGCATATTGTTAGAAATGATGGTATCACTTCTCAAATGTTTTTCATTTCTCCCCCCCATCGGAAAATCACATTAATTGTATTTAATTTCGCAAAATCTTGGCAAAATAGTAAATAAAACTGAATTGGCTCCAATGCATGATGCCAAAAATGAAAAAAAATTTATTTTCACACTACGAATAACAGGAATTGTAAAATTTTTGTATAGTTTTTTTTCCCAAAAAAAAGACATCAGAATGCATCTACAATATTTTTTGAATTTTTTGCAGCATTCAACGTACAAAAGATGGGGTTTTAATCCACTCGAAATTTATTCACGAATTATTTATGAATTTCGAAATATCGAGTTGTTACATTGACTTCGATATAATTCCAGCTTCCATAGTTTTGTTCTTTGAATTTTACCAAAATTATTAGGGTACAGAAAATTTCCGACCACAGTTGTCTTTGAAAACAAATTCATTTCTAATTGTAAACAAAAATTTTGACCTTCAAGAATAACTCACAAAAACTGGGGTAGTAATTTCCCGTAGTTTTCAATCAATCATGGCTGCTCAACTAAATACAGGAGAGGTGAGATTGTAAAGATACATGGTAATAATTTCATCCTTTAGGGAAAACTGACAATATTTTTAATGAAGACATCCAGGTGAAAAAATTCATTTAAATTGGCAATTACAAAGGAAAATTTTTTAAAACATTCAAGAATTTGGATCGGTTTCGAAAAAATACAAAGTGACACATAAACGACCGATAACTGAAAATGGAAGAAACTGTTATAATTATTATACTGTCTGCGATTAAAAATCCAAGAATGTCATTATCGCAAAGAGGAGGAAATCTTGGTATATCCGATCGATCAATGAGAAGAGTTCTAGGTAATAATTCAAACCGTATACAGCAAAATTCATACACACTTTGAAACCAGGACATCGGATGGTCGCTCAGATTTCTGTTTCTGGTTTCAGTCTATGATGGAGAATAATAGACAGTTTCGAAAAAAAGTTACAGTGACACGTCAACCTTCACATCAAATGGGGTAGTCAGCTCTAGAATTGACGGTGGTGAGCAGATAATAATTCCCATTTTAGGATACAATGTAGAGACCAACATCACTTCAAAGGTTAACGTCTGATGCGGAATTCTTAAAGACATTATTGTTGGACCAGTATTTTTCAGACAACCACTGAATTCTACAAGATCAAGAATGCTGCAGACGTTTCTCTCGATTATTTAGATGAAATTCCTCTAGACATGAGAGCTGGAATGTATTTTCAACAAGAGGGTGCATCCTTCATTTCTACGCTAGAAGTGAGAAGTTGGTTAAACGGAACATTTCCAAATCGATGGATTGGAAGATATTCCAATAACGTTCGCCCGCCGGTCACCGGACCTCACTTTTGTATTTTTTTCATGGGATATCTCAAACAGAAGGTATATTCAAGACCATTTCAAAATATACGTCATTTGGAGAATACTATCAGGGATTGTATTCGAGGGAATAGCTCCCAGATACTAAGAAATGTTCATGATGCAATGCACCGCCGTACTATGCAGTGTACTGAGAATGGAGAGTCCACTAGAATGAAGCATAGGGCATATTTGTTTCCAAAATGTTATTTGTATTGTGAAATAGAATTAATTAGCATTCTGGCATCATACCTGGAGACAATTCAATTTTATTTACACTATTTGCAGCAAGATTTTGTAGAAATTCCGTCACATAATTCAATTAATGTGATTTTACGATGGGGGTGAAATGAAAACATTCAGAGAGTAGTATCATCAAATCCAACAATATACCATTCGTCTAGCATGATATTCCTTATGTTGAACTAGGGCGATGAGGAAAAAAGTTGAAATATGAAATTGGTCATAGGTGGCTATGATTCGAATTTCTGATCAACATTCGATTTCGAACTTTTTCCCCCATGAATTTGAATTCTACCGTGAAAATAAACTGATGGGATCATATTATTTTGAAAGCAAAGCATGCTTTCTATTCTCCCTCGTATAGGATCGTACAAATTCAATTTTGGTGTTTGCAATTCCAGTTAGGGGATGAAGCAAGAGGATTTTTTCACGAATGATTTTTTTGGGAAAACAATAATAAAATAGTTTTCCATATGCTGCGAACTTTTGCCGGACACTGTATATCACAGAACACAAATTTTTCTTAATTTTCAGGAAACGGCTTGATTGTTCAATGGTCGGAATCCACACCTGCTGAAAATCACAAATTGTCGACGACGCAAGGTGAAAGGTAATTCAGATATTGATTTATCATTTGACAGCGAATGAATACCCTTCCACCCCCATAACTTTCCTAAACACACTAACATTAAATTCTAGAAAGCAATATCCGGATCGCAGATGCAAACGTACGTCTTCGGTAGCTCAGTTGGGATAGAGCACTTGACTGGTAATCATAGGTCCGCGTTTCGATCCCTGCCCGAGATATCTTTTCTAGAATTCAAAAAATCTGTCTGCAAGCCGCCAACTTTATTTACAATATAAGGTAAACTCCCATTCCATGTATATCTTCCCGTTGTATATACCGTGTGACACAGTCTTGTGGAACACCCCTTTTCCCCCCTTTGTTTCTCTAGATATATTTCTGAATTCGGCATTGAATATGCTCACTAGACGGCACTTCTTGACATATTTGAAAAAAAAACAACTTTCGGTTTTTTCGGAAATGACATCATATTTCGATTTATTTTCAAATGGGACACCCTGTATATTATTACATTTATGAAAAATTCGTAATTATCTGAATTTACAGGGGAACTTCCACGAACGTTTTGGGTTTAATGTATGGCTAGGAGTATTTGGAGATTGAATAATTGGTCCCATAACTGTTTTCTTCAGCAGTATGGTGCACCTCCACACAATAATAGGATAGTAGCGGGTTACCTTCGTGACCGATTTGGGGAAATGTGGATCGGAACACATGGTCGTGTTAGGTGGCATGCAAGATCACTTAACCCCTTTAGATTGTTTTATTTGGGGTAACTTGAAAAACATCGTTTACAAAACATACCCAACGACCCGCGATGACCTAGAATTACGGGTTAGACAAGCCATTCAGAGAATAACGCCTCAACAATTGAACAATGCTTTTCGAAATACCACGAAACGAGCTCGAAAATGTTTGGATGTTGGTAGTGGACATTACAGCTACTATGAGATTTCTTTTTTTTATTTTGTTTCGTAATTAATTAAATTGTGGGAGAATACCTAATTGTTATTCCTCTGATTACATTGCCATTTTTAACCCGTGTCTGAGCCTTCGAGCTTTAGGAGCTCTATCGGTAGGATGAAATGTTGACCAGATCTCCGTAAATAACTCATTTCTATTATCAATCGACCAGTTTAATGATGTATTCAGTGACTAACTGAACTGACAATTACATATTACAAATGTTAATTTTGTTTCCTAACCACCTTGATAAATTTATTGTTATTGAACCGAGAGGATACTTAAACTTTTTCAACTACATTATTGTGTTCGTATTGGTTATACACAAAAGAGTTAATATAGATGGATACCCATCGATGGTACTTTCGAATGACATCAGAGTACCATTATGGTACCATTTAAAAATGGAGTTTGTAGTAAAAACGTTTTGCATTACTTTTTGGTACGTATTTCGAACCACGATACTATTTTGATAGAAAATGCGATAGTGTAACACTATTTTGATTATTTGGAATAATTTAAGGATTTCCCATGGCTCTCTAGATCAGAAAAATAAATAAGGGTGTTCTGGACAAATGAAATATCAACCATGAATCATTGGATTCAGATAATCACGAAGATTTCAAAATGTATGAATATACAAGGTGTCTCATTTGAAAATCTAAAACTGATGTCATATCGGAAAACGGAAGTTGATTATATATATATATATATATATATCATATATATATATATATATATATATATATGATATATATATATATATGTTTCTTCGTAGATTTTTGCTGGTATAATGTGTTGAGATAGTTTCTCGGATTTCTGTCCAAGTTATCTGTTCTTAGTCCTAAAAAATTCCGATTTGACGACGTTTCGACAAATTCAAATTTCATCTTCATGTTATGTCTCGTTCATTGGATTGAGAACACAGAACGGGGACAGAAACCCGAGAAATTATCTCAACAGTGTCCTGCATAAAGTTCGCAGCATATGGAAAACTTTTTTATTATTGATTTGTCGAAAAAAATCAATTGTGATAAAAACCTTTGCTTCATCTCAAACCTGAAATGCAAACACCAAAATTGAATTTTATACCTCAACATATATACAGTGTCCGGCATAAAGTTCGCAGCATATGGAAAACTTTTTTATTATTGATTTCTCAAAAAAAATAATGCATGATAAAAACCTTTGCTTCATCCCAAACCTGAAATACGAACACCAAAATTGAATTTTATACGACCCTATATGAGGGAGATAGAAAAGCAAGCTTTGTTTTCAAATTAATATTCAGATTTTTCAGATTCTGATTTTCAGATCCCATCACTTTATTTCTCAGGGTAGAATTCAGATTCATGGGGGGATATTGTTCAAAATCGAATGTTGATCCAGAAATTCGAATTATAGCCACCTATGACCAATTTCATATTTCAAATGTTTTCCTATTTTTTCCTCATCGCCCTATACAACATAAGGAATATTATGCTAGACGAATGGTATATTGTTAGATATGATGATATATATCACTCTCTGAATGTTTTCTCATTTCTCCCTCCCATCGAAATATCACATTATTTGAATTATGTGACGGAATTTCACAAAATCTTGCTGCAAATAGTAAATAAAACTGAATTGTCTCCAAGGTAAGATGCCAGAATGAAAATGAATTTATTTTCACACTAGGAATAACATTTTTTTAAACAATCAGGAATTGTAGCATATGACAATTTTGTATAGTTTTTATTTTCAACAAAACATCAGTATGCATCTACAATATTCTTTGAATTTTTGCAGCATCCAACATACAAAATTAAGGTTTTAATCCACTCGAAAAATTTATTCACGTATTATTTATGAATTTCGAAATATCGTAAGTTGTTACATTCGACTTTCATAGTAATACACAGCTTCCATAGCTTTGTTCTTTGAATTTTACTGTAAATGATTGAGATACAGAACATTAACCGATCACAGTTGGCTTTGAAAACAAATCCATTTCTAATTGTAAACAAACCATTTTCACGCATCAAGAACAACTCACAAATCTGTAGAGTAATTCCAGTAGTTTTTCAATTCAATCATGGCTGCTCGGCTAAGTATACAGGAGAGAGTGGAGATTGTAATAATACATGGTGACAATTATCATTCTTATAGAGACACTGCCAATATTTTTAATGAAAGACATCCAGGTAAAAACGTTCATAATTCGACAATTACAAGAATTTTGAAAACATTCAGGGAATCTGGATCGGTTTCGACAAAATACAAAGTGACACATAAACGACCGATAACTGAAAATGAAGAAACTGTTATGAATATTATGCTGTCTACGAATGTCATTATCGCAAAGAGGAGAAAATCTTGGTATATCCGATCGATCAATAAGAAGAGTTCTGGGTAATAATAAATTCAAACCGTATAAACCAAAATTTATACACACCTGGAAACCGAGAGATTCGGATAATCGTTTAGATTTATGTTTCTGGTTTCAGAAAGATAATAGACAGTTTTCGAAAAAAATTATTCACAGTGATGAGTCAACCTTCACATGAAATGTCAAATGTCAGCTCCCAGAATTGCAGGTGGTGGGCAGATAATAATCCCAATTTTAGGATACAATGTAGAGACCAATATCACTTCAAAGTTAACGTCTGGTGCGGAATTCTTAATGACATTATTGTTGGACCAGTATTTTTCAGACAACCACTGAATTCTGCAAGATACTTAAGAATGCTGCAGACGTTTCTCTCCGATTATTTAGATGATATTCCTCTGGACATGAGATCTGGAATGTATTTTCAACAAGACGGTGCATCTGTTCATTCTACGCTAGAAGTGAGAAGGTGGTTAAACGGAACATTTCCAAATCGATGGATTGGAAGATATTCCAATAACGCTTGGCCCGCCCGGTCACCGGACCTCACTCCTCTGGATTTTTCTTATGGGGATATCTCAAACAGAAGGTATATTCAAGAAGACCTTTTCAAAATATACGTCATTTGGAGAATACGATCAGGTATTGTATTCGGGGAATAGCTCCCCAGATACTAAGAAATGTTCATGATGCAATGCACCACGTAGAATAAAGCATAGGATATGTGTTTCAAAAAATGTTATTTGTATTGCGGAAATAAATTAATTGGCATTCTGACATCATACCTTGGAGACAATTCAGTTTCATTTACTATTGCAATAATTCCGTTATATAATTCAATAAATGTGATTTTCCGATCGGAGAGAGAAATGAGAAAACATTCAGAGAGTGATATCATCATATCTAACAATATACCATTTGTCTAGCATAATATTCTTTATGTTGTAGAGGGCGATGAGGAAAAAATGGGAAAAAAAGATGAAATATGAAATTGGCGATAGGTGCCTATGATTCGAATTTATCGATCAACATTCGATTTTAAACAATATTTTCCTATGAATTTAAATTCTACCGTGAGAAATAGAGGGATCATATTATTTTGAAAACAAAGCATGCTTTTCTATCTCCCTCGTATAGCGTCGTATAAAATTCAATTTTGGGGTTTGCAATTCGGGTTTGGAATGGAGCAGAGGTTTTTATCATGAATGATTTTTTTTGAGAAATCAATAATAAAAAAGTTTCCATATGCTGCGAACTTTATGCCGGACACTATATATATATATATATATATATATATATATATATATATATATATATATATATATATATATATATATAAAACGGTTTTAAGTGATAACGGGATAAAGGGAAAATGGAACAACGGGATAATGGGTTATGAGATAACGGAAAACCGGAATACGATAAAACGGGAAACGGGATAACGAGAAATGAGGTAACAAGAAATGGGATAACGGGAAGCCGGCAACGCCACAGGAATAAGGTAGATGTAACAACACAAAGAAAAACAGAAACAAACAATTTCACTCCTATACCAGTAAGTGATATATAATTGCAATGTTGTCCTGGAACAGAAAGGAAACAATATTGAAAATAAAAAAAAAACTTGTAGAAAAATTGGGATATGCTCTGGAACATTTTTCTTAACAATTCTTCAAACACTGTGACATATCACTTTATGATTATATTGGGTTGCCATGTCAAATACTTTCTTTAAAGAAATGTAGAAACAGTATAGGACAAAAACCGCCCGTTTGCTAGTTTAGTAATGAATTGCAAAACACGCAAAGCGTGGTCTTCAATGTGGAATTGATTTACGATGTGCGCCAGTATACAATTATCTTGGGTATCTATAAAACTACATGAGGCCTATAGAAAAGCTATCAAGGAAATCTGAAGGTTGTCGTATGAAACCTCTTCGAAAAACTCCACAAACATCAGCAGATATTTTTGGCTATTAATCAATTATGATTGCAAAAAAAACTATATATAAACGGATATACGCGTATCATTGATTTCTCATCTTCACGTGTCAAACGTGAATCAATTGTTTTTTTTGGAACGTAGTTCCTTATCGCGCGTTGCGAAAGAGGGCTAGACGGAATAAATTAGGACCAAAAGTTGTAACGAGACTTTCGCTATGGTTGCGGCGTGCGCGTGTTTCTCTGTCTGTCTGTCTCTCTCTCTCTCATAGAAAGCAAGCCAGTTATTTTCGTTTCGTCTTTCTGTTTCACATTGAACAGTGTGGTGTCGCGACGATTATTTTTGTTGAGTGTATACAGATTTTTTGTACATAATAAATGATAAAAAATAATAACAATACTGAATCCTGACAGTGTTTCTGCACAAGTTCCGGATATTGCTGATGGAGTTAGGTAAGCAGAGATTTTATACAGACAATAATAAATGCTTATGTATTTTCAGCAAGTACGCATCATAACCTCTCTTTACTATTGTGCTAACCAAGTCATACGCGTTATAATCTCTCCATAATTGTGTGTTTAGCAAGTGTACGCGTCATAACTTTAATAAATTTAAAAGCAAATTATATTTCAATATTACAATATCAATGCGTATGTATTTAGCAAGCCGTGCGTGTTCTAACCTATACGCTGTTATGTTCACGAAGTCGAGAGAGTATATATATATATATACACACACACTCTGTTGTGTTTACAAAGTCCCGCGCATCTATGACGTGTACGAAAGAATAGACAGACAGAGTCCATATTTATATATATATATATATATAAAAATATTATTATAACTTAAAAAAAAATTATAACAATTCTTTCACTAATTAATCGAAAGGAACTTCGTTCCGTCCGGGTGTCCCTTGACACCTCTCAAGTTTTTTTATGCCCAAAATCCCACTGCTCTAGTAGAACATTCTAGAGAAAATGGTCATTATTTTTATTTCGAAAACCCCATCATCCTTGATAGAAAACCCTTCCTCAAAAAGACTTCTTTGCGAAATCATCGAAATTGTCCACCAAGACACCGTCAATACCAGGAGAGACATAGAAGGATTGAACACGTCCTATTTCAACTTGATAAGTCAGATTCCTAAATGATTTGTTATCGTTTTTTTCCACGATTGTTTTTTGAATTTTATCTCAGTATTCGTTTGTCTCGCACTTGTTAAACCTGTTGTCCCGTAAAAGTGTTTTTCGTTTGTATCTAGAATGTCTGTTTATGCATTATTTTTATTTACATCTAACTCGGAAAAACTAATTTTTGGTGATTCTTTCCTTTTTCAATAATCTATTTTACTGTGAAATGTTCCAATTCTTGTGGTCAAATGTTTCTTTATTTTTACATTTCTTAACCCCTTCAACTTACAAAAACTCATTGGCCCTAGCACTGAAGATGAATTTAATAAAATTCGAAACGTTGGCAAGGAAACAATAGTTTTTCTTCAACAAAATTGATCCAAATCCCAACAAGCCTCCTCAATATTATATAAATCAATTGTCTTTTCGAAGTTCACCGGTGAATCAATTTCCACATACGGATATCATTATTTCATTGGAGGATTCGAGTTGACCAAACTTTATGAAATGAATAGTGCGGCATTAGAGCTTTGGCTGATGTCATTGTTCAACTCTGATCAATATTAATTGATGAATGGTTCGCCCTAGATATTTTCCCTGTTACACATATCCGTGATTGTGCCTCTACTGAAAAAAGAACTAAAAGATAAAATCATAGGGTCTCTAGTTGAAAAAAAGGTGATAATCTCCTACCTAGAAGCAAACTCTATGCTTTGTCCTGGACAATTCGGATTCAGGATAAATCGACAACCAGAGCTTCAAGTGTCATCTCTAATGAAGGAGAAGGCTCAGAATTGGGGGAAAATTCGTTTCTAACGCTCTGCGACCGAACGAAAGCGTTTGATTGCGTGTCCCATGATATATTACTTTTTTATTAAGAGAGCTTCATCTAGATTTTTTGAGGTGCTAACTGTGTTGAATGAGATTTGGAAGAAATCATATATGGGGTGCCGCTCTATTGATAACCCAACTCTGATCGATCATAACTGTGATAATAAACTGGCGAATGAATTACTTGGTGTCATGTTTTCGATTAGTACGGTGAATAACTTAGTAGGTATTGATACTCTAAGGTTAGGTTATCAAAACGATTCTAGGATTGGATTAGGAAAGTTTCTGAGAACGCTTTCGGTGTCTACAAAAAATATCTTGAAATACATTTTTATAACCAATAAAAAACAAAACTTTCTATAATTTTGAACAAGTCGAATTTATTTTTACCGAGAAACTCTTTCTACTGTTTTAATTCAATGAAAATTGCAATATTGTCCCTGTTTCTTTGTTCCTTTTTGTATAGTTGATTTTTTGTATTCACAGATTTCACTAGACCATTTGAGATCCATGGGTTTCTTTTGGCCAGTTTTTTTAATCCTCACAAATGTACTACTAGATTATATGTGGTTTTGAAGTTTCTTGGTAAATATTTCAATCATATTGTCAATTGAATATAATTCGATCAAATTTTCGAAATTGGGTTTTTTTCTCAAAATTTCAAAATTTATATAACTTTTGGAATCTTCATGACCCTTTATTTCTTTAGTTTCATATAGGAAGTTATAGAGGTGAATTTGAGAGCAGTGATCGAAAAGACAAATTTTCCAAATGATTGGATGGATATTATCAAGGTTATTTCTTGATTAACGAATATATATGATTAATACATGTTTTGCTATCCACTTGTACACGTGTTCCTTTATAATTAAAACCAAAATATAACCATGTATGATATTGAGGTATTCGTTACTATTGTCATTTTGTGCCAGAATATCTATATTTATGTCCCCAATAATTAGCTTTGTACCAGCATGTTGCTTATACCTCCCAAGATATCTTTCAAGTGCACTGTTGAAGGCAACAGAACATGTCATATGTGACCTGTAAATTGAAATTATTTTGAAATATTTTCCTTGTATTGTGAAAGTTAATTCAATTGATTCCATATTATTAAGTTCCACTATGTTATGATTCACAGCAAGATCTTTCTTTGCATAAACAACCCCCTGTTTAAAACTTCCTTGGAATAAATCATTACATAGCCCATATTATACAAGTCAGGACTGAATATCATCCAAGATTGAGTATGATAATGTCAAACCTCGTTTATATATATATATATATATATATATATATATATAGTGCTCGTCTAAAGTTCGTTGAGCGCCTAAATCCTTTTATGAAAAGTGTGATCATGGCTCGTAATTTAGACGATAAATTTGAAGCAGTTTTGATATTTGGAGAAGCTGGAAAAAATTATCATCTAGCAGTCCGTATGTTTAATGATAGATTTCCCGAGAATCCTATTTCGAGGTCATATTTGCGCAAACTTTTAAATGAGCTTCAAGCAACTGGTACGCTGAAAGATGCTCCAAGATCAGAAAGACCGCCTCTTTCAGAAGAAAAAAAGGGAAAAATTGTTGCTGAAATGGTAATCAATCCGACTCAGTCGACGTCTGCAGTTGCTGAATCCTATGGAGCAAGTTCAAAAAGTGTCCAAAGAGTCCTAAAAAAAGAAAACTTTCATCCCTATAAAATGAAAATCCTGCATGCTCTCACGGAGGATGATCCAGACCGGAGGGTTAACAAGAACAATTGAAGGAGAACGGGGCTTCATAAAACGTGTATGTTTCGCAGACGAATGCACGTTTTTCTTAATGGAAAAGTCAACAAACAGAATGTACGATACTGGAGCGATACTAATCCGCATATTTTTAGAGGGGGACATACCCAGTTTCCTAAAAAGGTGAATGTTTGGGCGGGGATTTTGGGCAATCGCGTTGTTGGACCGATTTTCATCAGAGGCAATCTTACAGGAGTTCTTTACAGAAATCTTTTAGAAACTGAAATTGAACCTCGAATAGGACAAATCGAATTAACAATCAGGAAGAATTTGAAAATCGTGAAATCATATTTCAGCAGGATGGGGCACCTCCCCATTTTGATCGCATGGCTAGAGAGTTCCTCGATACAAACTTTCCTGGGCGATAGATAGGTCGCAGGGGAAGTATAGAATGGCCACCAAGATCTCCGGATCTTACACCTCTAGATTTTTTCCTTTGGGGGTATCTGAAGTCAAAAATCTACGCAACTGAATGCCAAACAATAGAAGAGTTGGAACGCAGAATAATAGATACATGTGAAGAAATAGATGAACTTTCATCAACGTAAGAGAAGCTATTCATAATAGGGCACTTCATTGTCAAGATTTAGGAGGGGGTCACATTGAACACTTGATGAAATAATTGTTGGGGTTAAATAAAAGTGTAATTCACAAACAAATTATCATTTTTTGGCTAACTAATTTGTTTTGATTGTGAATTTACAGAACACATTCGTAGGTTGATTTGTTGAAAATATGAACATGATGTTCATAAAATCAGATGTGGAATCATCTGCGACTGAAAGATAAACTTTAGACCTGTTAGACATTCACAGAAAATTACTTCACTTTCATCGTGGATTTTTCAATTCACAGAAAAATCTCCTTATCAATATCCAATTGAGAATGTTACCCTTTTCAACATTCGTAGGCTTCGAGATTTTCCGGTAAGCGGTACTGTTTATCCTTAATAAACTCTCTTCACGCCCTTATTAGTGAATTCATTGAGAGATTTAACTACAAATTAATAACAACGTTTAGTTAGCAAAATATTTCCGGAAAAATTTTAAACCGGAATGTCACTTTTCAAACGTTAATATTTCGAAAACAATCGAATTTAGGAGTAAAGTGTATAGAGAAAACTCTTGAGAATTATGAGCACATTTCGAAAATAATAACCCCGTATATTATATATAAAAAAATATTGAAGATGGCGCTCAGCCGCCATTTCAAAACTTTTAGCTGTTTTTAGTAGGTTTTTATCTCCTATTCGAGCCCTCCAAATTTCGTTGCGATATACCAGGTGGTTCAAAAATTAGTAGGGGGGGGGGCGGATTTAGACGAGCACTGTATAAATATGTGTGTATTAAAACATGGTCAAGAAGGAGGGAATAGATTATTGCTGAAATAATGTTTGTTGTATATAGTAAAAATAGTAAAATGTAAATAGCAGGTGCACAAAGAGTATCATTGAAAATAAAACATAAAGTAGTTTTTTATTGCTGAAAAAGAAGGAGGACATTTTTATATCTTTAAAGAGTCGTATTTTTCTAAGTATTTCTGAGCGCCGTGTTTTGACTTCAGATTTGTGTAAATACTCAATATACTCAGTCTGAGATTAAATTCAGATGCGTTGGTTTCAAATTCGAATATTTAGAAATCTCGGAAAATCACGTGATTGTATCATCAACAGTGCTAAATATGTGTTTGTCATATAAGTTTTTTTTTCTATGAACCATGGTTGCAAGAATGTTGCACACTTAAAATTTGAATTCAGTCCAATGGAATACCAAAAAAAGCATTCGGATGGCAATTTTCCTTTTTTTTTTGCGCCAATCCAAAATTTTCAAAATAATTCCAAAATTCAATCGAACCTTGATAGTAAACCCCTTCGCACAAAGTAATCCTTTGGGAAACCGAATGCAGACTGTCGGTGTGTGTCAACAGAAGAACATCACACCACGCACTAGCACACTTCGACCACGTTATTCGAGTTCACTTGTTTCGCGGATGAGAGGCGGCGCGAATCGTCCTTCCGAAGGCCTTTGGATATCCCGCGCTCGTACACGGCACGCTACAAATGCACTGGATCTTGAATCCGGGAGCCTAACAACGAAACCGAACGATCGAACTCGAAACGTTACGACACAAACAACAAAAAACGTAAAGCTATTGTTGTCATGAAATTAGAACGAGGTGTATAATTAGTTGATGTGCACGATTTTACATAAGTTTATGGAATATTGTATAACGCGGCGACATTTCTGCGACACGAGATGTTTGTTTGGTAGACAGAGCCGGACCGATCCGCAGCATTCGCTACAACGTGGAGCTCGCCACTCGAAAACAGCCACGGTATGACAATCAAATCAAACCAAAATATACTTACTTTATTGTCCGAAGAATCTAGTTCTTGTTAACAAAGTGAAGGATGAATAATACAAAAGTAAGCACATTAAAATATGGATAGTAATAATTAGATAAGTATAAGTCAGAAATGCATTTTGAACAATTTGTCAATTTTTTTTAAAGTGTCAGCTACTGCTATGGGTAGTTTTTATAAAAAGTATAAATTATAAAATAAAACTGATTAATTCACAAAGGAATCCTCAATCTATACGAGTATACAATAAAATCAGAGTCTTTAGCATATACATTGTCAATACATAACAAATCACAGATGAATTAAATGAACAGATCCGTTATTAGCCTACATTTGGGGTTAAAAGTAAGTTATCATTGTAGAATTTTTGCTAACATTAATAAGGTCTGCTACTGAGTAGTTTTTTCCCAGTAAACACATAATGTGTATGGAACGGTTCAACGGAACCCTAAATCAAATCATTTGAAATATTCTGAACGCACATTTCAGAAATATATCATAAACACCTAACATACAAAAGGAAATGTGTCTAAAATGTTTCCAATGTACACATTGAAATGTTTCAAATGTACAGATAACACCTACCAACAGAACCTTCAAGTTATGGATGATGAACGCAATTTACTCATTATGATGATCACAGATCTGACAGATCACAGCACACTGGTATTTGGTATTTGTTGTTATGCTGTGGACCATCTTCAAATATTTTTTTGCCATCGTCGACGGTTATACACTTTTTCAAGGGAGAGTTAAATGTGTAATAATTAAAATTACAATGAATCGCCAATATCAGGTAAGTAAAACTGTGTTATTTCAGGCAACTCACTTTGGAGGTTAAGTTATGGCGTCTTTACTATTTTGGTAGTTTCTTAAAGAGTTTTTCTCATCTGTCTGGTTCAAACATAATAACTTTCGAAAACAGATCTTGTCTGTCGGATCTAAACGATTCAATCCTGAATTCATGAAATAATCATTTACATTGGTGAATTTTTGATTTTGTGCATGGTGCCTGCATGCACTTGCTAATTGTCTTGAACATTGTTTCATAGGAAATACTGAATTAAATGGAAAACAGACAAATCAGATGAACTGCAACGCTGACATTTCAAATAATTTTTTATGTATTAATTAAAAGATTGCTTTTCAGCATTATGTATGTACTGGTTATTATTACAATAAATATGGATAGAGGAAAAATTTTCAAAACAAAGAGACATTTGAGGAAAATCATAATGACCTGATCAGAAGAGGACTAATGAGAATATTTTCCAACAAACTGTCCAGAACGGGTTCGTGGTATGAAAAAATAACTATCCCCTTAATAATTTGATAGTAAGGTATATCAACTCTGAAAGGTGCATGGTTCTTCAATCAATACAAAATATGGAGGCTTCCAAATAATCATATGGAAGTATTCATTTTAATGTTGCCTTTTTTCGATGTCAAGAGATATAGCTTTTATGCAAAAACAATATTTAAATCAATTAATTCGAAATGGTGTTCACTTGAAATATTTTTTCAGACGTTGCACGAAAGCGATTTCCTAGTATGTCTGACACGGAATTCGAAAATCACACTGCTTCCTGGTTTCGATTGGCAACTCTGAGGTTCAAAAGGGAAACTGTAGATAACAATCCACGTCCAGCCCTATAATGTTAAGTACATTTTGTATAAATATATATATATATTATATATATATATATATATATATATATATATATATATATATATATATATTTTATGTAATATTAATTGTAAAAACAATAGTTGTAGTGAATTTTGCCCCACGTTTTGGGTGCCAAATTGTAATGAAATGATGATATATCAAATTTTTTTTTTTTTTTTTTTATATGTTCTGGTTCCCACGAAAAGGGATATCCTGTAATGTTCAGAGAACATCGTGGGAACCAAGGGAAAGAAGGTAGGAGTTGGTGTTCTTCTTAAATTTCTGGAGGTTGTATGCCTCGGGGAACACCTCCCTAGGCAATGAGTTCCAAAGCCTCGCAGTTCGTTGGATGAATGAGTCTTTGGAAAGTGATGTTCTGCAGGTCTCCAAAGTGACCACGAAGGGGTGTGAAGACTGAACTTGACGGGTTAATCTCGAAGAGACTGCCAAAGGAGGAACGATTGTTGATATTTCAGAAGAGCATCGCCCATGAAAATATCTATAAAATAGAGACAAATCGCCAACTTTTCTACGGTGTTCCAGACAAGTGAGCGAGTTTGTAAGCGAGGCATCACCGACGAGACGAATTGCCCTTTTTTGGACAGAATCCAATAGCTTCAGGATATGTTTAGGTGCCGCACTCCAAATATGGGAACAGTATTCCAGGACAGGTCGGATCTGTGCCTTATAGATCATAAGCAGCTGACTGGAGGTGAAATAGCTCTTGGCACGAAACAAAAACCCAAGTTTTTGGGATGCACTTTTGGCAATGGACCTCACGTGATTTTCCCAGGAAAGGTTATTGCTGATAGTAATACCAAGCATCGATATGGATGACTTCAGTGGTATGGTTACTCCTGACAAAGTTATGTTAGGCACAGTGAGATCGGCTTTTCTAGAGAAAGACATGCTTGTGTTTTGTTTGCATTGAATTCTACCAAGTTATTGGATCCCCATTCGAGAATTGTTGCTAAGTCCATATTTACATTGTTAACATTTCTTCCTCGTTCATTTCTGGTTTCACGGGCTGATATAGGGGCCCTGGAAGAGAAAGCGGTATGGAGGGTACTATCATCGGCAAAGCTGTGTACGGGACATGAAGTTGCTTTCAATAGGTCGTTGATGTGGAGTAAAAATAGTGTTGGTGCTAGAATGGATCCTTGCGGAACACCAGCATTTATGAGTAGAGTGTCAGATGAAACTCCATCGACCACTACATGGAGAGACCTGTTTGAGAGAAAACTAGCAAGCAGAGAACACAGCTGAGGGGGCAAGCCATAAGATGGAAGCTTGGCGAGGAGTCCCTGGTGCCGAACTCGATCGAACGCCTTGGATATATCTAATGCCACAGCTAAAGTTTCTCCATACTTTTCGATAGATAGCTGCCATATATGTGAGACGTATGCGAGCAGGTCACCAGTTGATCTCTGATGGCGGAAGCCATATTGCCTATCATTGATAATTCCTGAGTCTTCCAGATATTTCATGAGCTCGATGTTGATGGCTTTTTCCATGACCTTCGAAATAATAGATAGCAGTGCGATAGGTCTGTAGTTGCTAGGTAGGGTCTTTTTGCCTTTTTTAGGGACTGGCTGTACTCTTGCAATTTTCCAATTGGACGGAAATACTCCCAAATTGTAAGAGTGGTTGAACAACTTGCAAAGAACAGGTGTTAGTTCGGGGGCACATTTCTTGAGAACAATCGGCGGGATTCCGTCAGATCCACAGGCTTTGTTGGTGTTGAGACCCAGCAAAATCTTTCTGATAGTAAGTTGGCGAAAGGTGATCTCGGGCATGTGACTGTCAATAGGTGTAATGTTCGGGGGTTGTTTTCCCGAAGAATCCAGAGTGGAATTTCCAGCAAATAGGTGCGCAAAGATATTGGCTTTTTCCTGGGCAGTCGTTGCTAGTGTTCCATCTTCTTTGGTTAGGGGAGGAAAAGAGCTGGAAGTGAAGTTTCTTCCCACAGCTTTGGCGAAAGACCAAAATGAACGGGATCCGTTGGGACATTCAACAAGTTTTGATCTTATTTTGGCATTATGAGCATCTTTTGAACATTCTATTGTCTCTTTGCATATGCCTCTAGCCTCAACGTATGCTGCTCTGGTCTCAGGTCCCGGATTTTTGCCATCGATGGTATGCTGCCTGTTTGGAGCCACAGCTCTAGAGCAGTTTCTGTTAAACCAGGTCTCATCGGATGATGTTCTTCTTTCGGCAGTCGGTATGTAAGTTTGCATCCCCAACATGATGATTTCAGAAATTGTCTCAGCACATCGTGTTGGATCTACTGAAGAGAAACAAACTCTCTTCCATGGAAACGCTGAGAAAAACATACGAAGACCTTCCCAGTCGGCCGAATTGTAATGCCACATGAGACGGGGTGGTATTGTGCTGCTCGATGGTAAATGGAAAGAGCATGTTGTGGAGATGAGGGTGTGATAATTTGTTATTATAAAATGATGATCGCTAATAATTTCTGTTCGTAGTTGTGAGCCAAATTGTTATGAAATGTGATTTGTAAAAATATTGTTGTTACTTTGTGTTTCATTTTGGGTTCAAATTGATATGATATAGATAAGTATTTCCGCCCTGTATAATATATCTTGCAATGTAATAATAATTGCTAGCTAACGTCACTGTTCTCTCGTCACGTTGCTGCCAATTTTTATCACTTTTCTTACCACAGATAAACTCAGTTGGTACGCCTCTTGTCTCAGATAGCCGGTTCAGGCAATTGAGCCACTGCTTGATGTCAAATCTCAATCTATTCAATGTTTATGAATACGATTGCTGATAATTGTGGAAAACAAAACGACAAAGTATCAAAAAGCAATTATTTCCTTTATTCAGGAAAACTTAAATTAACCTGGGCTACGATAGATAACTTATTCTATGGTCATTCTACGAATTTTCATGAACAATCATGAGAAACGGTCAAGGATAAATATACACAACCTCAATTTTACCTTGAAGGTTGAAAATTTCTTTAATAGTTCAAAATCAAATGAAATAAAGTTATTCTGATGTGATATGAGTTATTAGTGAGGTTATTCAGTTCGTGATGTGCACTAGGAAAGTTTATACCTGACGCTGGAACTGTCGCTGTTCAATACACACCCAGAATTTGGATCCCCTTTCAATCCACTGCTCTCAGGGATTTCCAATACCAAAGAAGAAACCATACAAATCCAGAAATCAGCTTTGGAGTATTTTATGTGGAGTACATAAAAAGGTAATGTCGTTTGCTGCTTATATTGTTGAAATTATTGAATTTTTTTTTCCTCCAAACAAAAACGTGGCATTTTTTTTCAAATTATTTTCAATCTCCTTCTGGCTTTGTTTTCCGTCTCCTAGATACCATCTCTCCTTTTTCCCTATGATTTGAATTTTTGAATTCGCGCACTTTATTGTCACATTATCACTGTTTGGGGTTATTTGTCAAAACTTATAATTTTTTTTTCTTTCTTACAAACTATGTACAATATTCAGTGATAATTGTCTCTGGCACTTTTCCGTTCTTATTTTCTCACAATTTCAAATCTTACATCTGACCATACTGTTTCCTGATTGGCTATTGTCATCAAGAAGTTTGTTGTTCTCCCATTGGCTATTTTTAGTTAGATACAATTTCATATACTGTATGTTTCAAGCTCATAATTTTGTTGATCTCATTTTATTCAGGATGATTTTGTAAATCTAGACTTTTTTGTTGTCTTTTAAACAATTATGGGTTATAATCATTATGACAGTGTATGAAATTGATTGTAATATAGTATTTGGATATTTTTATCTATTAATATTATACAGAGGCCTAATAAAGGAAATAGAATTTCAAAATTATGTAAAAACAATATCTCTTGAACTAATAGCTATTTAGTAATTATTCTTTTTATGTTTTTTTCATGAAATTGTTTCCTTTTTTTCTTTTCAAATATATAACTGGTTTTTCATTATATATATATATATATATATATATATATATATATATATATATATATATATATATATATATATATATATAAATATAGGGTGATTCAAAAGTACTATGACAAACTTCAGGAGGTGATTCCTCACAATATTCTAATATGAATTGTCCAAATGAATATATGTCCGGAAACGCTTCGTTTCCAAGATACAGGGTGTTGAAGTTTTTTCAAAATTAGTGTTTTAAAACTCACATAAACTTCAACAAAACATTCAACTGTCACATAATATGTAATTACCAAAACTACTTACTTAAACGTCAAATTCATTTCCTAAGCATTCTAGTGAAAAATGCAAAATAATGATAATAACTTCAACACGCATCGATTATCAAATGATCGATTTAAAATTTTCAAGTTCAAATGTCTAGAAAACGGTTGCTTATAGCGACTTGTTACAAAAGGGTAGCATTTATACGTAGATATGATGGAGGAATTTTTTTACTGAAAAATGTGCTAGAAGTATGCTCAAAAAAGTTATGAATCTTCAAAAAAAAAAAGACATGTAAGTGGCGCCCCCTGAGAGTAAGAGCAATAATAACATCAGGTTCGAATTCGACACTTCAAAAAAACCTCTCAATACCAATTTTCGATTAATTAAGGTCAGTATTCTGAAAGTTATTTAAAAAAAACGAAAACAAAAATAAAACTTCAACACCCTGTATCTTGGAAACGAAGCGTTTCCGGACATATATTTATTTGGACAATTCATATTAGAATATTGTGAGAAATCACCTCCTGAAGTTTGTCAAAGTACTTTTGAATCACCCTGTATATTAGTGGCTGGAATTAAAATAATTTGTTCAGACCTTGTTTTATTCATTCAAAATGTCAATTAACATTATTATCACTGATGCAAAAAACTGTTGTTGATTTGCACTGCTTGCTTACGATTTGTTAGGTAAGATTTAATGAAATCTAGTGGTATGCTTCGAACGCCATATCGGTTCAGTTTCTCAAGTAAGAGATAATGGTCAACACAATTGAAAGCTCGAGAAAAATCAATACATAAACCAAGGGGAATCAACTTTGACTCAATGGAATCGACAATCTGAATATTCAGATCTGTTAAAGCTGTATCTACGCCCCTTTTTTTCACGAATCCGTCTTGGTTACTGGAAATTATATTATTCCTCAAACAGAAGTTTGACAGTTGTTCGTTTAAGGCTATTTCAAAAAGCTTTGATATGCTTGACAGCAAGGTAATCGCTCTGTAATTGAGTCCTCATTCGTGTCACCTTTTTGTAAAGTGGCCTAATCACGGAAGATTTCAGTTTGTTAGGAAAAGTACCTTGGGTGAAACTTAAATTTATCAAGAAAGTGAGAACACTGCCGATACCACATTTACACCGCTTCAAAATCTTGTTCGATATATTGGTAAGACCACTAGAATTAGACGGTTTCAGTCTGTTTATGAAACCGACTACCTCAGGCTCAGTCACCGGCGCCAAAAAAAATGATTTGTCATTAAGTTGTATATTCGACGTTAGAAATTCTACATCATTTTCGCCTTTATCAGTTCCAAGACTGAAATGTCTAAGGAAATTATTGGCAACTACCTCATCATCGAGTTCTTCATCATTTTCTATCACTTTCAAGTTGGCTGTCTTTTTTTTTACCTTATATTTCCGAAATGATGTTCAACGTTGCTTTCGTTCTGTTTGTTGAAGAATGTATTTTATTATCAATGTAACTACGTTTTGCTTTAGATAGTTCAAACAAATATTGTTTGTTCATTTCCTTGTAATGATTTCTCAATTCCGGGTATTTCTTAGATAAATCTGAAAATGAGCAAATTTTACTCCTCAACTTACACAAATCCTCGTTCATCCACTTTTTTTTTCTCTGTCTCCTATTGCTATATTTAATAATGGGAAAGGAGAGATTAAAGTAATGAAATTTGATACTGCTGAAACGTTCAAAAGCAATATTTATATAGTTATTACAGACCTCTAACCAGGTTTCTTCACACAGGAAATTATTGAACCTCTCTATGTTTTCGGAATTCGTATTTCCAATGAATATGTTTGTTCATATAATATTCAGCATGAATATTCCATCAAATATTTCATAAAACTTGAGTTCATTGAGTTCAGTATCAATTTCGGTTGCCTTGATGAAATTACTCGTCATGAATAGGAACCTAATAAAAAATCTATATCGAGAATAAAAAAGTCACAGTTTTGAGAATGAGGACTGATATAGTCCCCGAAACGTCAACGTTCTGAGTGGAGAAGTTAATAAAATAATTTTGAGCATATTTTTTTGATAGACAATCCAGAATACGATATGTATCTGACAAATTGAATTATTTTGCCAAAACTATAATTTATTAATAAAAGGTGAATAATTCGAATCTCCCTAAACGCTTCCTAATATCTCTATATAATCTGCATCATACATATCAAAAGGAAGAAGTATAACCAAACCCATTTTCCATCGGTTTGTTAAACTAAGGACTAAAGATAAAAAATTTGAAGAATCAGAACTAAAATACCTCTGAAATTTTGAAAGTTCACCCAGGTATTGAACAAAAGCACACACTGATATAGTCAGTATAGTTATCCTAATCCCAATTGAAACGGCAATATAAATAAGAGCACTACGAGGAGTATTCATATGCACTGCCCGGCAAATGGGAAATGTATATACTAACAGTGTTTTTACTTTCAAAGCGTTCTTGGTACAATCATAAAAAAGTTCTGGCGTGTGTTCCTAGTTGCCCAGATTATTAGTACGGGCGCTATCGAATATATTTGAGGAATAAAAGCTCGGCTAGCTGGATTGGCCATCTGTTATCTGAAGCCGCATGATTTTCACAGTTCACAATATTTCTTAATCAGTGCCGTGTGTTGGTGGGGTTAGGAATTATCCATTGCAAATAATTTTATCAATATGGCTTTCTGCAGATCTTTGGAAACAAATAATCAAATTCAGTTGAGATAAAATTGTGTCTACTTTCACATAGGGTGATCAATTGCTATGAGCGGTGAGAATAAGTAACTGAAAAAAATACCACTGGACAATAACATACCGACGCCTTTGTCAAGGCGGCAATTGGAAAGAGAAATCCTTCACGAATCTTTTTATGTCGGTCCAATTGGGATTAGAAATACTATACTTACTTAAGTTTCAATCTCAAGATCTCATTAAAGAAAGAAAAAGACTGATATTTAAACATTCAGTTGAAATAATCATACATCGATTTTTTTCCACTTCTTGTTTTCATTTTTTTTATTGTGCCTCTATGAAAACGTCAATATTTCACCATGTATGACACATTGTCCATTAAGCTTGAAAATTCGACTATCGCACGGTTTTCATTACCGACTGACAAGAAAATAATATAAAAGATAACTAATACGGGTTTCAGCCGCGCGTGAACAATGAAGAAACTTTTGACATACTCTCCTTTTAGGCTATTATCCAAGCAGTGTAAAGATGAATCAATTGAGACCATTTCCAAACACACCAAATTCATTGCAGGAAGTTGAATCGACTTAGTCAGCATTTCGCGTTTTCAATGCACATTTGTGTCGTGAAGTGGACTATTTCAGCAGAAGTCAAACGTAGGTATCAAGTTTTAGAGGCAATATGTTTTTCTTTATTTATCAACGCCTTTCTTAAAACATCCTTCATTGTATAAGTACATAGACACGCATTCATACATGAATACCTACATACCAGGTGTAATCTGACATCTCGCACACCAGTGAATGACAGGGTATAATGCCATTTTTAACCGACGAAACCAAAAAGGAGGAGGTTCTCTATTTGACGCGTATATTTTATTTTTTTTAGAATTTTTTTTTATGTATGATCACGCATAACTTTTCACTGACGCGTCCGATTCCGATAATTCTTTTTTCATTGAATAGGGTGTACTTCGAAATTGGTCCCATTTGAATTTAAAAGATGAAATCCACCCCTAGGGGAAGCAAAATGAAGGATATTGATCACTCACCCTCTGAATTCTGGTCCGTTAACCGATTCTATCAGGCATAACTTTGTACTGGGTTCTTCGATTTGGATGATTCTTTTTTTATCAGATAGGGTATAACCTCATAGTTGATCATATTTGAATTTCGAATGGAATTATCCACCCTTACGGGTAGAAAAATAGGGGATAATTGATTTTTCACTTGTGAACATTGGCACACATATGTAGTTGACAATGATAGATATCATTATATTCTATGAGAGGATGGAATTATATACAAAGTAATGAAATAAACTAACCAGAACAACAAAAATAATTTGTATTACAACAAATAGTAAAAGTAGATAATCATATTATTTAAGGTAATATTAAGAAGGTGGGTAAGTAAGTATTTTAAATAATCAAAAAACAAGCAGTTAGTAATTAGTAGATTTCAGCCACAAAAAAAAAGAAAAATAAAAACTTTTTAACAAAAACTTAAAGCGACGAAATACGGAACTGAAAAGTAAAAAATAAAATAAACCTTCTCAGTCTCAATAACTGAGCTCCTAAACTAATGTAACTAACTAATTTTGAGTCGGCGCCAAACAAACAATCAACAAAGATCATTAAATTACTTTAAAAAAAAAATCAGAATGTCACCGCCCAACTCGATGCCATCATTTTACGCCTTACCTAATTCCTTTGCTTGTTTGTTTGGCGCCGACTCAAAATTAGTTACTTACATTAGTTTAGGAGCTCAGTTATTGAGACTAAGAAGGTTTATTTTATTTTCACTTTTCAGTTCCGTATTTCGTCGTTTTAAGTTTTTGTCAAAAATTTTTATATGACTTATTATAGTGGTTGAAAATTCCAAAAAAATACGGAAAAAAATTTTTTTTTGTCAAATTCATCCAAATTTTGGGAACCGGAAAAAAGCGAAGTTTTGGTAGGTGATACAAATTTCTTCATATTTTTTTTTCGTGCTTATTAAGGACTTATTTTTTTATGGAAACTAACTGTTAGCGGTTGTGCAAGAAGTTAGGTTACACTCTGTATATGCACACAAATACACATTTCATATACATATACAAATATTATCTATGCCTTTTCATTCTAGAATCTTTTTTGTGCGCATGCCTCAACTTCCACTATGTTTTTCGGGCAATATTGAGGTTTCAATATATTAAAAAACGTTTTCAATTATTCAATTCAATTATCAGTTCTATGGTTTGAATTATTTTATTCTAAGAATAAAATAATAATACAATCAAATTAATAAAAATATATAATGTAAAAAAGGAGCAAAAAAAAGCTGCTGTTATGGGATGGGATGTCGCAGCAATACAAGAAGTGAAATATTTTCGGAGGACTTATAGTTTTTCAAAGCCTTGTCCCGATAACGTCGAAAACTAATGAAATCAACGAAACAAAAACATCTAAAAATGTGTCCTAAGTGTAACAGTTTGTGCTATAATGATGAATGTTTTTTACAGGTAAAAGTTGCAAAGACCTGTTAAGCTTTACTATTAACAATTTATATTTTCTGATTATTCATATTATAATTCATTCAAATCCAATATGAATGGCATTTTTATCCTACATTTTCTAAAAGTTGTGATTTTTTTCACCTTGTGGGCGGCCATGGCATTTCAACCATCGTTGTAGTTGGATACAATTGCTTCAACTGTTGTATGTACTAATAAAGCAGCATCAATGAATTTTCCATATAATAGCACGGATAATGAGGGTAATAACCCGTCAGCCGTATTCACTGAAATTGCCCGAAATTTTCATATTACCCGAATCTTCAACATGGCGGATGCACTTGCGCGTAACGAGACGTAAAAGGCCTATTGATAATGCATCTCACCAAAACAATGGAATAATAAGGTAGGTCAAAATGCGGATGCGCTTACGCGTAACGAGTCGTAAGCCTATATAGCTAATGCATCTCACCACAACAATGGAGTAATAAGGTAGGTCACTTCTTATTGTTCGAAGAATTCATGAATTTCTCTCGTGGAAATGCTACGAATTCACCTGTTCGCAAGTTTGCTAAATAATGAAATGGAACTCATTTCTTCTCTCTTCCACTGGGACGAGATTATAACTCTCCAGACACAGATATGAGCATTTTCCGTGAAATGAGCTCTCAGAAAAGCAGAATTCGAATTACAATATGATGTATAATGTACATGATATAATATTTTGAGAATCAACAAATTTTGCGAAGTTATATGATTCGTAGAAGCAGGCTCAAACTTCCTTTCATAAATCACTCATTCTGGTATACCATTCGAAGAAGAAATCGTGATAAATTCCAAATTACTTGATAGTTCTATCGAATACAATCATGTACATGAATGTGTACAGACGATGAGAGCGGTATCGCTACACGTTGCATGATACCGTAGTAGCGATATAAATTTCATCGTGTGTTTGGTTGTATCAGTATCACGGTATCAGTATCACCGTCTCAATCACTGTCGTGAAACGGCGATATCACGTGCGTACAAATGATGTTTCACGATTCCGTTTTACCGTGTGTGGAGACTTGATACAAATCTCATATACTTGTATCGCCAATTGTATCGCGACATGTAGCAATACTGATCTCATCGTCTGTGGGGGTCTCATAAAATGTAGTACTATAAGTTCTCAAGTAACATGAATAATACAGGGTGAGTCAACAGGTTTCGCTCGGTTCATTGCTCCTTAATGTATGACTATTTCGATTTCTTATATTTTTTTTGTCAAAGGGACCATCTGAGACCACTTTTTAAAATTATTTCCATTTATACAGGGTGCATCATTGATGCGTGGCTAACCAAAGTTGTTCTTTTTCAAACGAAACACCCGGTATATTTTCATATATTCCGATCGGCTGTTTCATTGGCTGCTCAACGATTCTTTCAATTTTGAATTCCGTTGCGGCGTTGCCGAGTTATTCAGAAGAAATCTATTTTGTAGACTTCTTTTCGAAAAATTACTTATGTCACATTTCGAAATATTCAGTGAAGATAATTGGGAAATCGTTGGTCGATATGATGATGTTCATTGAGAATATCAAGAATTTTTAATAAATTGTACAGGATGTTCGATACAACAACAAACTTAGTCATTTTCAAACCTCGGTATTTTGATTTTTTTAAATGGAACACCCTGTATATTTTCATTCAGATCAACTCCTTTCAAATAACTCTACACTTTTCTTTCTCCATGTCATGTACTTAAAATGACGAATCGTTTCCGAGATATTCTGGTTTAAAGGAATTTGTTAATATCAAATCAACAATTCTATAGATTTTTTTATCTACATGTTTGTTCATAGAAAATACTGATACTGAATGATGTTTCAATTATTTTTTTCCATCTTCAAAAGCATTCTTGGCAACTCATGAATAACTGTCATAGCAAAATAAATTTTTAAATGTAACAATTTTTTCTAGTTTAGTTATCCATGACTACCGCTGAAAAAATGACTATCGGAATTTGTAACTAGAGGTAACTGTCAAACTACAATCCAGTTGTGTTAAAAATTATTGTGGCATTATGAATTATCGTTTACAGGACATGGTTAAAATGGTGTATGCTTTGGGGAAAAGTGTTGGCAATTGCTTACTGGCATCTAGATTATACGAACAAAAGTTTCCTGAGAGAAGACATCCAGACCAGCGAGCATTTCGAGACCTCAAAACAAGATTTGAGGAAATCGGAAAAGTATTTTACAAAAAGTTTGAGATGGTGAGAAAATGCAATTACCATCCATATCATATGCAGTTAACGCAAGAGCTGACTGAAAGAGATTTTCAAAGCGAATGCAGTTTTGCCAATGGGGTGTAGATAAAATCAACCAAGAACCTGATGTTCTATTTTCGGACGAAGCCACGTTTCACAACAATGGCCATGTGAATCGGCATAAAATGCACTATTATGCAATTGAAAATCCCCATTTCGTTAGATATGTCAATCACCAACAACGTTGGTCACTGAATGTTTGGGGATGTATCATTGGACGGCGTGTAATTGGGCCCCTTTTTTTCAACGGACATCTCAATGGAAGAAAATATCTGAGATTTCTTCGAAGTCAGTTATCAAATTTATTAGATGATATTCCATTGGCAATAAGGCAGAGAATGTGGCTACAACAAGATGGCGCACCTGCACATCACCACACTGATGTGCGGGAATACATTGATAATGAATTCCGTGAAAAATGGATAGGTAGAGGAGGGCTAGTTCAGTGGCCTCCAAGGTCACCGGACCTTACAAAAATTGTTCTTTTTCTATGGGGATACATTAAATAGGTTGTCTATCAAACTCCGCCTACAACTCCTGAAAATATGAAAGCAAGAATTCGTACTGCTTTCAGGTTTCAGAGGACATGCTGGCACATGTGGATACTAATTTTCGAAACAGATTGAGAGTGTGTATTGGTGAAAATGGCAGGCACATTGAACATTTGCTGCATTGATTATTATTTTCTGTTAGATTCGAATCAATATGATTTTTATGCAAAGTTTAATTCCAAATATGATACCAAAGACGAACATTGTCAATATTTTCTGTGGAAAAATATCCATCTTTTGGATGTAGAATATCTCGGAAACGAGTTGTTTTAGGTACATGACATGGAGAATGAAAAATGTAGAGATATTGAAAAGGACTTAATTTAGATGAAAATATATAGGGTGTTCCATTTAAAAAAATCAAAATACCGATGTTTGAAAGTGGCTAAGTTTGTGTTGTTGTATCGAACATACTGTACAATTTATTCCAAATTCCTGGTATTCTCAATGAACATCATCATATCGACCAACGATTCCCCAATTATCTTTACTGAATATTTCAAAATGTGAAATAGTTCATTTTTCGAAAAGAAGTCTACAAAATAGATTTCTTTCGAATAACTCGGCAACGCCGCAACGGAATTCAAAATTGAAAAAATCATTGAGCAGCCAATGGAACAGCCGATCGGAATATATGAAAATATACCGGGTGTTTCATTTGAAAAAGAACAACTTTGGTTAGCCACGCATCAATGATGCACCCTATATGAATGAAAATAATTTTAGAAGGTGGTCTCAGATGGTCCCTTTGACAAAAAAAATATAAGAAATCGAAATAGTGATACATTAACGAGCAATGAACCGAGGGAATCCTGTTGACTCACCCTGTAGATATATAAGTTGTAAGAATCGACATTGGAGGCACGGCTGGTCAGGTCGACTGAAGTCCAACAACACCGAGCATAGTTAGTACTCGGACGGGTGATCACCTGCTAGGGAACACACGCGCTTAGAAAGCCCTTATAACTGCAGCGTATTAGCAGGCGCTATATCAATGAGCACGAGATAGAGCGAGAGATACCCCGGGGACGCACAATGGTTCCGATGTTCAATCTGACTGGACGAAAGTGAAAAAACCAATGTGCTCAAAAACCATCAATACTTCAGCACTATAATTATAAATGATTGCTCAACTCACGGGGTATAATAAATTTTGGATAGTCATTTGAACTCTCCTTGAAAACAGGGTGAAAAATGATCTTTTAAGAATTATGCTCCGCTCGCGTTATTGTCGGTGAAAATTTAAGGCGGAAGTCCAACTGTTATACGCAAACATTGTAGTTTCCGACCAGGTAAAATCTTGTTGGCACTCAACTTCAAGAACTATTTTTCATCTCCATGACAATTAAATTATTTATATGCTGTCATTCTGATTTTTATGGGCGAATTATTGTTTGAGTTTTCGCATGTTTATGGAAAGATTGAACTAGCATTAAAAAAAGCTGTTGAAGTCAATCGAAATATTGTACTTGGCAGGTGAGCTGGCTATCTAGGGATACATTAACAGAGTTTCATGAGCTAGATTTACCAAGTTTTTTCTTCAATACCTTTTCAGTAATAATGATCGAATTAAAAAAATACCTCTTCACCGTTTGGCACAGTGAGTCAATTATTCGTAAAAGACTAGAGTGTTTACGAGAACATAGTATGAACAAAAATGCTATAGAAGACAGTGATTAACTTACCAGTGCACAAATACATGAACAATTTTGCAGAAAAAATGAAGAAATATGTAGAAAATGTCATTATATTTTAGGGCATTTTTTGGACAGAAATTCCGATTGGTTGAAAGGTCATATAATTATTACAGACAACACCCAAACAAGGAATATTTCAGGTCGACCGAGGAAGTCGTTCAATGAATATATCGGTAAATCACGAAAGAGGAAACTGAAGCCTTTGAAATTTATACAGTTGGTGAGATTGTTCTTGCAGATAAAATGAGTTATCAATGAGCCAGAAAAAAAAAATTATCTACCAAAACTTTGCTGTTTCGTGGTTCCCAAAATGTTGATTATTTTGACATTTTTTTTTGAAATTTTGATTACTGTAATTCGTTATGACTGGCATTATATACTCGTCATTGACGGGTGTGCGAGAGGTTACATTACACTCTGAAGATAAATATATATATATATTTATATATATATATATATATTTATATATATATATATTTATATATATATATATATATATTTATATATATATATATTTATATATATATATTTATATATATATATTTATATATATATATATATATATGAAAAGCATTAAATTATAGTGACACCTATAATCTGTGTGTTGAGGCTTAGACCTGTTATCGTGGAATTTTAATGACACGAAATTTCGTGCACATTAATAGGTCACCAACAGATGTCAGCATAGGCCAATCGACGACACCAATAGTCGTACTCCTAGTGAGTTCTAAGTACCGCAAGACAAATAACGAGAATAAGAGAAATTTGTTACGAATCCAAGAGAGCCCACCATCCGCCAACAGCTGTTTCCCAATCATCAGGACGCTTGTGGTCTCTTTCAAATTCGTATCAAATATCTCATAGTGCTAATATCTACCGGCAAGTACAAAAATGTGAAAAGCATTAAATTATAGATGTGACACCTATAATCTGTACGTTGAAGCTTAGACCGGTTATCGTGGAATTTTAATGACACGAAATTTCATGCATTAATAGGTCACCAACAAATGTCAGCATAGGCCAATCCACGACACCAATAGTCATACTCCTAGTGCGTTCTGAGTAACGCAAAACAAATAACGGGAATGAGAGAAATTTGTTAGGTATTAGCACTATGAGATATTTGATACGAATTCGAAAGAGACCACAAGCCGTCCCGATGATTGGAAAACCATGAAACAGCTGTTGGCGGATGGTGGGCTCTCTTGGATTCGTAACAAATTTCTCTTATTCTCGTTATTTGTTTTGCGTTATTCAGAACGCACTACGACTATTGGTGTCGTGGATTGGCCTATGCTGACATCTGTTGGTGATCTATTAATGTGCACGAAATTTCGTGTCATTAAAATTCCACGATAACAGGTCTAAGTTTCAACACACAGATTATAGGTGTTACTATCTATAATTTAATGCTTTTCACATTTTCGCACTTGTCGGTAGGTTTTAGCACAATGAGATATTTGATACGAATTTGAAAGAGACCACAAGCCGTCCTGATGATTGGGAAACCATGAAACAGCGTTTGGCGGATCGTAGGCTCTCTTGGATTCGTAACAAATTTCTCTTATTCTCTCTCTTCTCTCTCTCTCTCTCTCTATATATATATATATATATATATATATATATATAAGTTCACATTATCAGTCTGTAATATGAAAGTTGGTTTCTGACAGAGAGATGTCAGATTTCGTTTTTCTTTCAAATGAGACTTCGTGCTGAATTCCTGTATAGATACAACTTTAGCGTGATGATACAAATTTGCGCCCTAAAAAAATAATTGGAACTGAACATTCATCAAAATCTGACCGGTTGCCCACTTCCATAAGAAAAGTGACATGTCCATTTCAAATTCCTATAATACAAGGGTGTGCAGAATAAAACAAACATTCTGTTGAGTATACCATAATATCCTTATGATTCTGATACGAATTCAAGCTGATACTGCCATATATTTGCACAAATAATCAGAGAAATAATTTGTCAGATTGACTATCGGAACCACTGTGGGACGTTGAGATGGCGGTACCGAGTTTATGGATGTTGAGCTCCTGAAAGATCCCTGGTTGGAAACACGAGAGGACTCGGTAAAAATGTATGTGCTCACCAGCGTCGGTGATTGGCCATGGTCGCAGAAACAAGCCGACGTTAAATAAATAATTGAATAAATAAAAAAAAGAACCACGATAAAGTTGAACAAATCTTTTTCGAAATGTATTAAGGTCTCAGCAAAAATTCATGGTGCAGAATCACTCACTATGAACTATAATAACATACCCTGACAACCCCGCGGGTTATCAGTTATTTTTATTTATTAGGTGAGTGTTTACTTTAGTTCACTTGCGAAATGCACCCAAGGTCTACCAACCTCTCGAAATAGTTTCCCATCTATAACCATAAATACGTTCATATGCCAGTATATTGAGTCGTGACTGAACGAGTCAAATATGTACTTTTCTTGAATTTTTATTCTAATAAGCCGCCAGGAAACTTGTAGACATTTTATCGATTTATAGGTTTATCGCGACTCCATATTTGTTCAACGGTATCCGCCATTGAAAAAAAAAACAATGATTTATTCAAATAATGGTTACTTGTCAAAAAATATATTCACGAAGGACTCGGCCAAATCGCTCCTCCCCATCAGAGTGCAAACAAAACACCAAACCTAACGTGGTAAGAAATAACTTTTTGGTGTTAGTCGCAATACAACATAGCAAAAAATTAATTAACTGCGTATTGCAGTATTTCCAATTATCCCACATCCCACATCTATCAAATATAGTTGAGATATTATGTTTCATGAAGAGAATATGGATTTGGGGAAATGTTTGAAATATCATTTATGATGAAATGGAGAGGTAGAAAGCCAAATGTCTCCGAGTGTTTTATGTATTTGTGGTGAAATAATCACAGGCGAAACACCAAGACCTTTGAACGTAAGGAAAACTGAACATAAAAATGACGAACTGGAAAAATCGTAATACCTCAACATATAACTATTGGCGGATACTAGCAACTCATAATTGAAAAAAAATCGGATGACGAAACCCAACGAAAGAAAAATTAGAAAAGGGTTTTTTATATCCTTTTTAAAAAAACTTACAACATTTGGGATCACACAAATCACAATTTCTTCTAGTAAAAACTGATAACTCGCGAGAATCCAGGAGTCCGAAGTTGAAAACAGTATTTTTCGAAACATTAACAAAGGAAGTATTTTCCATTTCTGTTTCGAATTACACGAACAAAAAATCCCTTTCATACCCTCATATACATAAGTTCTTCCCCTTCAAAACCGATAAAAATTCAAATGGAATTATAGTATATTTGTACCAGGATGGAAAAAAATCTCGGTGGAATTTATATATTTTATCATGCTAAAGCTCACATCGAATGTGTATCAATCATGGACCAGCACAAGGCATCGAAAACTAAGATGCGGCACTGTCTGTACGCCCTCGTTCGTACCGAGGTCAACAATTTTTAGTGGGAAATAAAATTGAATTCCAATGTTCAAGTTGGCCTAGATATTTAATGTAATGATGGTAAAATCTGCGAATGTTTTGAGATTATTTTCTTTTCAACAACACTAGACAGTAATCATTCAGAAAACATTTACTCCTTGAAACTGCGATAATGGTTTATCAATGTTTTTTTTTCAGGGGATTCCATAATGAGTTATTTCTCGATTCAGATTATATTTATAATTATTTAAATATATATATATATATATATATATATATATTGTTATGTTAGGAAGGACCAGTAATATATTTTAAAGATGAAAAAGAAATAATTTCATAAATAAACCACAAAAATAATAATTACTTAATAGTTAGTAGTTCATGAGAAATTGCTTTAAATTTTTTTGAGATTATATTTCCTTTATGAAGCCTCTGTATAATATTGATCGGTAAAAAATATGCAAATACTATAATGCAATCATTTTCATACATTGTCAAAATAATTACAACCTATAATTGTTCAAAATGCAACAAAAAAGTCTAGATTTATAAAATCATTCTGAATTAAATGTGATCAACAAAATTATAATTAAAGATTGTATTTAGTTAATAAGAAATGTAGAATATAAAAGTTCATAAGTTTTTTCAAATAACCCCAAATGAGTGAGTTTGAAAATTCTGATGAAATGGACAAAACAGAAATGGTATCCAGGATATGATATAACAAAGCTGGAGGAGATTGAAAAAATTTTAGAAAACGACGCCACGTACAAATTTTAGGAGCAATTTTTTCAAGATTTTCACGAATACAAGGTAGTTCGTCTATAATAAACTAACCAATTCAACCTCAAGAGAATTTCGACACAAATAAATAGGAGAAAACAAGATTACCTTTTATGTACTCCACATAAAACTGTTTCCAAGCTGATTTCTGGGGATTTGTATGGTTCCTTTTGTAATGGAGAGTTCCTGAGAGTAGTGGATTGAAGAAGGATTTCAGATTATTGGCATGTATTGTAACAGCGGCAGTTCCAGCTCCAGGTATAAACTTTTTTAGTGCACATCACAAACTGAATCACTATACAACGTAACTCGTATCATATCTGAAGAACTCTATTTATTTTGGTATTGAACTATAGAATAATTCTTCCAACCCAAAGAAAAAGTGAGGTTATGTATACTGTATCGATCACTGTTTCTCATTATTTTCTATGAAAATTTGTCAATTGATAAAAGTATAAGTTATCTATCTCAGGCCAGGCAAATAAAAGTTTTCCTGAATAAAGGAAATAATTGTTTTTGACAGGTTCTTGTTTATTTTCCACAATGACATGCAAATATTTCACCTATAAACACTGAATTGAAAAAGACATCAAGACAGGGCAGTGGCTCTATTGCCAGTACAGGCTATCTGAGACGAAAAGGCGTACAAACTGAGTTTAGTCGTGGTAAGAAAGGGTAATCACAATTGGCAGCAACGTGACGAGAAAACAGTGACGAAAATAATTATCTATCACATATCATATCAATTTATTTCCCAAAGCAGAGCGAAATTATCAACAATTGTTTTTACAATCATCATTACATTACAATATATTATATATATATAATATATTGTAATATATATATATATATATAATATATTGTAATGTATATATATATATATATATATATATATATTATAGTATACCACGAATTAAAAAATAAAGAATAATTTCTCCCAGCTCCATACAGATTTATAACCCTTTACCCATTCCTAATCCCATAAAATTGTCCTGAAAATTTGTGATTGTCAATTTTTGATAGCTATGAAAATACTTGATAAGATCCTGATACGACCCCTATCGGAGATGAACTGAACTATTGAGAAGAGTGATGTTTATATTCTTACAATATCGTGTTATTTTCACGATTTGCTGTGTGAATACTACCCTAAATGTTATTAAATGTTATTAAACGCATAAATAAAAATGTAACACAACATTTAAATAGTGTTGATAACTTCTCTTTTCGCTATTTGCAAAAAACGGTGGCGCCCTCATCCGCCGATTTCCATAAATAGTTCACCGTCACAAGAAATTTCATTGCACTGCAAATGATATGAACTGTTGTCAAAATTTTTGAAATTATCCAAAAAACATAAATGTCATCTACTTTTCAGCGATATTCTAGAGATTCAAGAGCACTAATCAGTAGTGCAACATCGATCAGACAGAGAGTTTTCTCCCGAATGGAATACAACAGCTCCATTGTGTGCTACCAACATAACCTCAATCCAAACCGCTAATTGTACAATGAGAATTCATGTATTCAGTGTTTGTCGAGTGCCCGAATCACATGAGCGTATCACAGGGAAAAGTGATCAGATATAGTATACACAAATCGAACAAATCTATAGAGAAATTAGAAATTGACATTGCATCAACCAAATCGAAAATACCATTTGATACCGGTATTAGCTAACCGTTTTATGATCCCAATGGGAGCAGTTCTTTTCCAAAGTCGGCTGTCAAAATAGTGACAAAATAAAAAGTGGGCTGATGCGCTCGTAGACCTGTCTGCATGTTGATATTTGATGATATATTAGAATCAATAAATTAAAATTGATTATTGTTAGAAGCATAGTTTTATTTCATACTAGCTGACCCGACAGACGTTGTCCTGTCCAAATTTCCATATTCCCTATATTTTTCATCCTGAAAACATTCATCCGCGTAGATTTTTTTTCCTCTGTTTTTCTTTGTGTTGTTCCATCTAGGTTATGCCTAATCAATCAATCAAAAGAAATTTTATTCAGGTATTTCGTTTACAGTTTTCTTATTTTTATTTTATTTCGAAATTTTTCCCTACGTCCCTGTTATAGAACTCCCCGTTCTTTCCATGGACCGCTATATATTTTATTTTTCCTTTCTGTTTACAGTTTTAATTTTCTAACTGATTTGGAATTTTGTGGAGTGGTGAGGAGAGCTGCGGCTCTTTCTTTTCCTCCTGTTAGTTCATGCCATTCGGCGGGAAACCGCAGAAAACCTAAAAACTGCACATGAACTTTACATTTCTAATTATTTCATTTCCTTTGTTTTGTATTTGATTTTATAATGTGTCCTTAAATTACTTGTTGTAATACTGAAAGAAACTATTGTTTTATTAGTGGGTATTGGGATTCGTATTTCGTTTGTTTGTCTGTGTGTTTGTCTGTCTGTTCGTGTTTCTTGTGGATTTTATTGCGTTTTGTTTCTGTTTTTCTTTAATTTGTTTCTGGATTGATTTTTGTTGGTTTGGATTTTAGAATTGTTATTTTGTTGTTTTTTTTTGGTTGAATTTGATATTTTGTGAGTTTTTTTTGTTTGATTTTTATTTTTTTTATTTTTCAGTGTATTGAAATATTTTGATTTTGAGATTTTGTGATTTTTGGCTTTATTGAGTTATGCCTAGAGATAAAGAACAACAATAACTGAGACAGTAACATATAATGATAAAAATAATAATGGTCAATTAAAGGTAGGATTTGGTGCCCTCTTGCTCATAGAAGAGGACGAATGCTTCTCCACTTATACGGGATTTCGGTGATATCGGTGATATTCTGAGTCATTGTACTTTGCCATTTGCCTGCATAAGGGTGCTTAGAGTAAGCCGTGTAGTGTCCGCTATGAGTTGTTCCACTATGGTTGGACACAGCATACAAGTTGTATCGACACGGAGCTACATTATCGCTGCATAATTACTCATATCAAATCTTTCAACAGGAAAGTCGATGGTGACATTTGATTTTCCCATAAATCTTCCATTGGCGAAAATCGTTTCAACTGAATTACTAATAATTTGGGAAGTTATAAACAGTGTGTCTCACTTTCATGGAAACACCCCGTAGCTTCCGTACCCCGTATCTTCCGTAATTATTGGAGTAAAATTCTGTAATTCACACGATCGGTAGATATAAATGGGATGAGCCTAAATTATCTGATGGGTTGACCTGAATGACATACACTGCGTTCCAAGGGGATGAATATAATGATTTTTGCGAAAAATAATATATGGAGCAAGATAGGCTCAAAATTTCACGGATTCGTGATCAGGACATCAACTCCAGTGCAAATCTATATTTTCGCTGAAAAAACTGAATTTGTTCCACTTCCATGGAAACGCCCCTTAACTTCCGTAATTATTGGGTAGAATTCTATAATTCTCACGATCGTTAAATATACCGAGGATAAGTCTAAAGCTCTTCTGAGGTTAATCTGAGTGACATACACTGCGCACCAGGGGCGATGAATTTATTAATTTTTGAGAAAAATAATATAAGGGGGCAAGATAGGCCTCAAAATTCTAACGGATTCGGGATCCGGACATCAACCAGTACCAATCCATATTTTCGTCGAAAAATGTTCAGTTCTGAAACATCCGAATTTGTCTCCATGGAATCGCCCCCGTAACTTCCATAATTATTGAAGGAGAATTCTGAAATGTTCGCGATCGTTAGATATACCGAGTTTTGAGTCTAGATCTCTTCTCGGGATGACCTGTGTGACATACACTGTGCGCCAGGGGCGATGGATAGAACGATGTTTGCAGAGTTTATAACTGCAGAACGTGATATCGAGTGATATTTATCACTGATAATGCAGTATTATTGAGAAATATTGCTACATTGAGTTCTCTAGGCGTTGTTTCTTTAAGGAATAATAATTAATAGAAAAAAGGATATTTTTTGAGATATGCTTCAACAACATAGTCTGACTTGTTTCGTTCCTTCTGAACACTTTTTCGATTTTCTGATGTTTTTCGGAAATGAAGTTCAATATCCCCTCAAAAAATCCATATTTTTGTACTCCCTCTGGTAGCTCAGCAAATTTCACTCAGATATTATTGAGACTCATTTCCGTATATCTACCTATCGTGGGAAAATTTGAATTTTTCTGAATTGAAATACCCTTCAGCAAAGATGCCTATCGGTTATAAATTTGATGTCCTAATCACGAATCAGTAAAATCCGTTCATCCCGCCTCCCAATATATTTTTTTCGCAAAATCAGCATTTCAATCGCCCTGGCGCGCATTATGTATCCCCTAGGTAACCAGAAACTATTCAGCATCATCTCCGGTAAACCTAATGATCGTGATAGTTTCAGAATTCCAGTCCAATCATTACGGAAGATACGGGGGTGTTTCCATGAGGAGTGGGACAAATTGGGATTTTTGAGAACTGAGAATTTTTCAGCGAAAATATGGATTGGTACTAAAGTTCATGTCATAATCACGAATCCGTAAGAATTTTGAGCATATCTTGCTCCCTTATAATATTTTTCGCAAAAATCAAAATATCCATCGCACCAGGGCGCAGTGTATGTCACTTACAATTACATAATTCTACTTCAGTAATCACGGGGAAAATACGGGGGTATTTCCATGAGAAATGAGACACACTGTATATATACATAATGACTTAGTGCATTTTATCATTTACATTTACAAGTTATGCCTGTGACTCTGTCCGCTTCCCGTTATCCCGTGAATCAACCAAAAATGTCGTTCCTATCGACAGTTATGATTTTTGCAGTTTTTCCGAATTTTCCGACTTTTCTTTGTAATTGTCCGGTTTTTTACCTGAAATTTTTCTCAGGGTCATAAAGAATAAAACAAAAAAATAATTACGCATGTCCATCATTCGAATCGTGAGTTATAGACTTGAGTTTATACAAAAATCCCATATAAAAGCAATTTTGAATTTTCCAATTTTCCGGGGAACTTTTAAATTTGTTTTTCCTGGAAACCTCTTTGGGCAATAGCGAAATCGGTCCAGCTGTTTTCCAGTTATGCATAGCAACATAAATTGCAATTAATTTTTCAACCCGAAGAAACCAAAAGGAGGAGGTTCTCTAGTCGACCGTATATTTTTTTATAACTTTTTTTTATGTATGATCACGCATTACTTTTCACTGAGACGTCTGATTTCAGTGGATAGGTGTACTTCGAAGTTGGTCCCACTTGAATTTAAAGATGAAATCCACCTAAGGGTAGCGAAATGAAGGGATATTGATCACTTCCCTCTGAATTCTGGTCCGTTAACCGATTCTATCAGGCATAACTTTGTACTGGGTTCTTCGATTGGATGATTCTTTTTAAATAGATAGGGTATACCTCAATTTGTATTTCGAATGAAATTATTCACCCTTACGGGTAGAAAAATAGGGACAATTGATTTTCACTTGTGAACATTGGCACACATATATATAGTTGACAATGACAGATCGCTACTGTCATTATTTTTATTCCACATCCGTTACAATCATGATATTCTATAGAGGATGGAATGATATATAAAGTAATGAAATAAACTAACCGAACAACAAAAATAATTCATATTACAACAAATGGAAATAAGTAAGGGTATTTTGAAAATAATCAAAAAAAAGTAGGTAGTAATTGGGAGACTTCACCCCAAAAAATTTAAAAATAAAAACTTTTTAACAAAAATTAAACGACGAAAACGGAACTGAAAAAAAAAATAAAATAAACCTTCTTAGTCTCAATAACTAAGCCCTAAACAATGTAAAAAACTAATTTTGAGTCGGCGCCAAACGAACAATCAACGAAGATCATTAAAAAATTTTTCAAAAAATTATCAGTGTCAATTTACCCTTACCAATTCATTTTGTTGTTTGTTTGGGGGACTCAAAATTGTTACTTTTATTAA
>JAFIRS010005269.1:0-61407 GCA_018342105.1 Gonioctena quinquepunctata
TTTATCTAGAGATCAGGTAGATCAAATTCAAAACAACCAGTAGCCAATATAAAAACAAACAAATTTGTTTGTTGTAAAGAAAATCAAGTCTTCTGTAGCAAGGATGAAACATCAAAGATTTTCAAAATTTTATCTAGAGATCAGGTAGATCAAATTCAAAACAACCAGTAGCCAATATAAAAACAAATATAAGATATATTATTTTCTATGGATAACTTCAAAGATATAAATCAATTGATGAATACAATGCGGGTATAGCGTTCGAAGAACTTACTTCAGTGTTCTATACCTCAATAGTTGAAGAAATTGAAATCATCATGTCTCTTGTGAGGAAAGACATATCTATGATTATAGTCACCTAAACATGGATCTATGAAGAATACTACAACCCAGGATTCAACTATAGTTATGAAAGTAGACAACAGCGGGGTGGTGGCTGCCCCATTTTTATCAGGGATAGTATAAAATTCAACCCTATTAAAACTTAGGAGAAAGATGGTATATCCTATTTGCTAGTACATATTGAAAGACCTAACAAATACTTTGCTGCCATATACAATCCCAAAGGAGCAAGAGATATGGTTCAGAAAGTTATTGACCTACTGAATGAGGAATTGTTTGAACTAAAATCAAAAAGTTTTTATCATTGGAGACCTGAATATAGATCTTCTAACTGAAAATTATGAAACAGTAATATATAGGGAAACCTGCTCAAGTAACGGACTGAGATTTTGTAATTCTCTCATACCTAGCAGAAACTCATAAAGTCTAATTGATCATATGAAAACTAAGGCCTCTCGTCCACGGAGTAACTGGTTTCTGACTGTTTTAATACTTTCGTCACTTGCCAGTTTCTTGTGTGTCCCTGCGTGTTGATTCAAATTGTATCTCGTACACGGACATACCAGTCACGGATCGGTAGCGTACTTGCAAGTGATTAGTCGCCAAGAAACTAGCACTGTCAGTCGCCGAGGGATATTTTGTTTGGATATTTCACACAAAAATATGAATGAACAAAGTTTGAACGTAAAATTTGTCCAGGAAGTGGAAAAATTTCCTTGTTTGTACAATTATAAATTATCGCAATACTCCAGAAAAGACATAACAGAAGCGGCATGGAATAAAATAGGAAAAGAAATGAATATGACGGGTAAGTATATATTATATTATATTATATATATATATATATATATATATATATATCTCTTCATTTAGTTGAAAAACTAATTCATTCTGCATCTTTTGTAGTCTGTTTATTTCATTTTGATTGAGAAAAAATAGAATGGTAGAACCATAATTTAAATGTGGAAGGATTATGGAGTTGTATACTAATAATTTAGACCACTGGCTGAGATATGGGGAACATCTAATTAAATAGTTGATTTTGTAAGCTACTGTTTTGATAATCTGATTAGCATGTTCCTTGAATTTTAATTTACTGTCAATAGTTACACCCAAGTACACGAATTTGTTTACCTTTTCTATATCACTGTCATTCAATCGTGGCAGTAGGTTTTCATTATTATGATCTTTATGTTTCCCTAATAACATCCATTTTGTTTTATTTACGTTCACCTTTAGCAGATTTGCACAGCAATATCTATACACCCTTTCAAGACTAGCGTTCATAGTATCAACACACTCATGTACATCTTTACTACTAAAGTACAGTAGGGTGTCGTCGGCAAATAAGTGAATTTTACATTCTTCTGCTATGGTTACAATGTCATTTAAATATATGAGGAGTAACAATGGTTCCAAAATAGACCCTTGGGGTACTCCTATATTATTTTGCATTTTATCTGATTAAACTTCATCTAGTTTCAACCTTTGCTGTCTATTGCTTAGATAATTCATGATCCAGTTTAGTGCTATTCCATCAATACCTACGATTTCAATCTTTCTAATCAGTCTGCATCTATCTACAGTTTCAAATGCCCTTTGAAGGTCAAGAAATACTGCAATAGTATACTGTTCGTTTTCCGCACTTTTCTTCCAATCTGTTAAAACACATTGTAACGCAGTTTCACAACTATGTTTGCTCCGAAAACCCGATTGATACTCACATATGACCCTAATACTCTCCAAATAATCCACTATCTGCTCATATACAGCCTTCTCCAATACTTTAGCTGTAGCATTAATCATGTTTATTGGTCTCAATTGAATAGCTTGGTTTGTATTTGGCACTTTTGGTGGTATAATAGTAGATAATTTTGATTCAGTTGGTACTTCACCTCTCTCTAAAGAACTGTTGATAATGTTCAACAATGGATTACAAATGGCACTGACAGACTTCTTCAGAAGTTCTACACAAATTTCATCGGGGCTACATTTATTTTTCAAAGAACCAACAATTCTTTCTAGATCTTCCATATTGATAAGACTAAAGTTGGACAATTTATTATGAGTTATTCTTTTAGTTATAGGAAAGCTATGAGAAAATTTGTTGTCAATTCCATCAGTTATATTTATTATACTTTTGATATAAAATGTGTTCAGGCCATTTGGTATCAAAGTCATATCAGAAATTATTTCACTATTGCTAAAATCAATAGTTGTAAGATTGTATTCTCTGTTATTATTCGGTACTAATGTCTTCAGAGTGTTTTCCACATGTCAGTAGGATTGTTCTTATTTGAGTCAATCTTCAATAGTTCTTCTTCTCCTGTCTAATTGTTTTCACTGCTATATTTTTTTTTGTTTATACTTCTCCCAATTATCCGTTGTTTTATTCAAATCAAATCAAAATATACTTTATTGTACGAAGAATGGATTCTTATTGACAAAGCATTTATAAATATGAAACTACAAAACTGGTATGCGTATGAGTGTTGATAAAAACTCAAATCGTCAGGTACATCATAAAAACTAGTACATCATAAAACATCTAGACATCAAAACATAACTTGATCACGTCATAAGTGTAAAATATAGATATAGTTATTATAGAGTCCTAAAATATAGCATGCCATAGAAATAGAAGTAAAAGTAGAACACGATACATATAACTTAATATACAAGTGAACAATTAAAATGGTTGAATCAAATCAATACAGAATAAAAAACAATTTGGTAAACGAAATATTTTAAATTTATAGTAAAAATAGTTACAATTAGACAAAAGCGAAGAAAACAAAAACAAAAATAACTGAACATATGAATGTATGAGATTAAGCTAAGTTCGAACAATTCCAATCTGTGTCAAGATACTCTTGAACACTGTAGTATGGTTCTTGGATGAGAAGTCTTTTCACAGATCTCCTGAATAGAATAGGAGAGACAATATTTCTGGTGGTAGCCGGAAGATGATTATATAATATCAGAGCATTATAAATGAGTGATTTTTTTGTTAAAATCGATGAAGGAATGGTAAGTCTGAGATTGCTATTTTGGCGGGTAGAACTAACAACCGTATCATATGACGATTTGTTGCTGTGGACTAAACATACAATCTCAAGAATAAATAGTGTTGGAAGGGTAAGGATTTTGAGTTCCAAGAAAAGAGGTTTACATGAAACTCTAGGTCCAACATTGAGTAGGTATCGAACGGCCCGTTTCTGTAGGATGAAGATAGAATGGAAATTGTGATCATTGCAGATTCCCCAGAAGGGTAATCCGTATCTAATGTGAGACTCAATCAATGCATGGTATACTACCTTTGCAGTGGCCGCACCAACTTCATTAGACACTACCCGCACGGCATAACAACCAGAGGCTAATTTAGTTCTCAATGTTTTCACATGACTTTCAAAATTCAGTTTATCATCTAACTGAATACCAAGAAACTTGGTATTATTTTTTTGTTCAATGAACATGTCAGTACCCATTTGAATCTCTGGTAGATTACACTTGATCGATAAGAGGCTGGTTTTATTTATGTTAAACGAAAGCAAATTCGAGTCACACCACCCCTTCACAGCTGAAATATCCTTGACAATTTTTGTGTGCAGGTTCTTTACTTCAATATCGTGCCAGAGGATCGTTGTGTCGTCCGCAAAAATAGTAAATTTTCCGTCAATCTTCAGATTAGCTATATCATTGAAATAAAGTAAAAACAGGATAGGTCCCAATACAGAGCCCTGTGGTATGCCATGACTAACCGAACCAGTATCAGACAACGTATCAGTTCTCACAATTTGGGTACGCCCTCCCAGGTAAGATTCCATCCAACTGAGGCTTAGATTTCTGAACCCATAGCCTTGGAGTTTGCGCTACAGGATTTTGTGATTTACACAATCAAAAGCTTTTGAAAGGTCACAAAATACTGCCGCGCAAACTTCCTTCTGATTCAGTTTGCAATACAGTTCTCTCAGGAAAGAGAAGACAGCATCACCTGTGCTTTTACGAGGCTGAAAGCCAAATTGCTGAGGATTGAGAATGTTATGCACTTTGATGAAATCCATTAATCTAGTTTTGACTAGCTTTTCTATAATTTTTCCCAGGGTCGGAATAAGAGAAATCGGTCGAAAATTTGAGGGGTCAGTTGTCATAATGTTTGTAACTCATATCCCTTTCTTTTGTAGCTTGCCTCACCTTCTCATTCCAGAATTCCTTATAATGTCCAAAGATCTTGACCAGTTTTTTTGGAGTGACTTCATTCAAAATTGACAATACATTGTCCAAAAATTGTTCATATCTATGATTTAAATTCCTCTCTGTGTAGTTCCATTTTATAAGTTTTAGTTTTGACTCAATCTGTTCATAATCAATATTTTTCCCCTAGTTTCAATTTGAATGTTTTTGTGTCTTTTGGTAGAATATTTGGTAAAGATATTTTTATATTACGGTGTGTACTTATTTTTGGTGAATCAAATACAGTAACATCTAAGTCAGTATTCGTGAAAACTAGATCTATCATTGACCCTCCTGTAGCAGTTAAATGTGTGATCTCATCAACTAAGTTCGAAAAACCCATGTCATCCATAAAGTTCTTTAGTCTTATAGTATTTGTATTTGATTCTAAACAATTCAAATTTAAATCACCACAAATTATTATTCTAGAGTTTCTTTCAGTTACATTTTCTTTGCACCAATCTTCAAACAGTCAAAACCTGCGGATCTCTAAGTCAATCTCAAACCAAATGCCACCACAACATGGCTTAATCCAAGGCGTCAAGCGACCCGTGCCGAGGGATGGATGATACCTGAGCCAGTCAGGTATCACAAACGGAGCCTCTGGGATACATGGCGACCTCCCAGAGTAATCTGCCTTACACCTGCGCAGGGGGCACCGCGAGGTGTGGACGACCCTTTCCCCTACACTCTGGGAACAAAATGGAAACCACAAAGAAAAACAACCCTGGGGAACTTCCAGTTGAAGAAGACCCAACACCGATAGCGGGTATGGAAGTCGAGGAGATTCCAGTTGAATCGCACTCGGCACCAGAAACCGCAAACCCAACCGAGGAGGGATCAGCAGATGGTCGAACACCTACTGAGAAACTTCCGGAAACAGAGAACAGGAAACTCTCTGGAGCAGTGGCAGTTCCGCTAAACCTCCAGAAACACCTGTCCTAAGGCACGTCGCGTCAGATGTAAATCGTTTACATCTGGCGCGTAAAAAGCTCTCAGGAGCTGCTAGAAGACAGGTGCGAATCGCGGAGGCCAAGGCAGCTGGGGAAGAAATTAAACCCAGGAAACGCCGAAGCAACCGACGCGATCCACACCCAGAAGCAAAAACTGGCTTCCATGAACGAACTTCCAGCATCGCTGTAAGCAGCAGGTAGCCAGAAACTCCAAACAAGAAGAGGGACCGCTCACATAGGAGTCAACCCTCTTCCACGGAGAGCACTGCAAGGGTGAAGAAACCTAGATCTGACCAACCAGTGGCTGTCTCTGCTCAAGTTAACCCAACTGAGCAGGGCAGCTATAGGGTGGTCACAAGAGATCTGAAGATGGCTGTTGCTCTGGAGAGTTATCCAGATCACCAGTTATCAGACGACCAAGGGATTCTCCTGCAGGAAGCAATTACCGAGGAAATTTTCAAGTGTGAGCCGGGTAAGGGTCCGAACTTCAGGAACAGCTACGTCCACAAGGGCGTGCTGGTCCTGACATGCTCGGATGAAACCGCCAAATCCTGGCTACTCGAGAGTGTCCCCGGACTGATACTTCGGGAGGGGGCTGTCCTAAAAGTAGGGCTAGCCAAGGACATCCTGAATACCTCCAAGGTAGTGGTATGGATTCAAAAGCCATTTGGTAAAATGGAAACCAAAAAGATTCTTCAGCTCATCAAAACCCAGAACATGGGGATAGATACTGAAGAATGGCTTGTCATCAAGAGACAAGAGGAGGCCTCGGGTCTAACTCTTGTCTTTCAAATCGACGAGACCTTCTTGAAGAACCTGCAAGCCAGGGCAATGAAAGCATTCCTGGGCTAACGAGGTAAACTTCAAGCTAGTTAGCGAACAGGAACATTCCTGATGCTGCGGCAGTTCAAGCCAACCTGCAGCATAGTAAGGCTGCTACTGCAACCCTGTGCAGAATATTTGCACAGGGCAACACCGACGTGGCCCTAATACAAGAACCATGGCTGGTCAAAGGGCGAGTATCAGGCCTCGGAACATCCAAGGGTAAGCTTATTTATAATCTAAACTGTGGAAACGCCAGATCCTGCATTATTGCCAGGAATGATTTGAAAGTCTTGAATCTGATAGAATTCTGTTACAGGGACATAACAGCAATCCAGACGACCTACATCAAGGATGGAGTAGAGAGGAACATAGTACTAGCCTCCGTCTACATGCCTTATGACTCAACAAGCCCTCCACCATCAGAACAAGTGAGGGCCTTGGTTAATTACTGTGAGGACCACAAACTCCAGCTTATCATCGGAGCCGATGCAAACGCCCATAACACAGTGTGGGGGAGCACCGACACGAACAAAAGAGGTGAGTCATTGCTTGAATTTATTGTCTCCAGTAACCTGGAAGTACTTAATAGAGGCAATGAGCCAACCTTCGTAACCCGTAACAGACGGGAAATCATTGACATCACTTTGGGCTCTTCTTTGGTGGTTCGCACGCCGGCAAATGGGCAGTATCTGAGGAACCTTCAAACTCAGATCACCGACACATACATGTGGAGATTGGCTATGCCAATGAACCTGCAGTAATGTCAGGATCCCAGAAAAACCAACTGGCGGTACGGACGAGCTCAGGCAAATCTCACAAATTTCAAAAATGTCAAACCTAACTCAAATACAATTCATGAAATAGAGCAAACCTCCCTAATGTTACCGGAGGCCATAATAACTTCATATCATAACAACTGCCCTTTGAAGCGCAGCACCACTAAAGGTAAAGTGAGCTGGTGGAACACCGAACTCACATATCTTAGAAATAAAACGCGCAAACTATTCAATCGTGCGAGAAAAACTGGTGACTGGGAGAATTATTCCAAAACTCTCACAGAATACAACAAAAAAATCAGAGGGGAACAAAGAAAGTCATGGAGGAAGTTCTGTGAGGACATAGAACAAACCTCAGAAAAAGCAAGACTCCACCGTATCCTTTCCAAAGACCCCATCAATCCGTTGGGGACTCTCAAAAAACTCAACGGCAATCACACCAACACTGGGAAGGAAACTATGGAACTCTTGCTCCATACACACTTCCCAGGATCCACTGTCACCACAAATCAAAACCCCAGATATGAAATCCCTGCAAACCTTCATTTGAGGGCAAAAAGGGCAGACTGGGAAGTGGCTAAACGAACGGTAACTCATTCAAAAGTAGTTTGGGCAATAAACTCCTTCAAGCCTTACAAGTCTGCGGGCCCAGATGGAGTATTTCCCATACTACTTCAGAGCGGACTTGAATATCTAGCACCAGAACTGTGCAGAATGTACAGGCTGAGCCTAGCATTGGGATGGCTACCTCAAACCTGGAAAACTGTAAACGTGGTCTTTATTCCAAAACCTGGACGGGACTCATACGACCAGGCAAAGGCATACAGACCAATAAGCCTATCGTCATTTCTTCTGAAAGGCTTAGAAAAACTGATAGATAGAGACATAAGGGAAACCGCTCTTATAGAACGGCCTTTACATCAAAACCAACATGCCTATCTAACAGGAAAATCATGCGAGACAGCACTTCATCAGCTTGTTTCAAGGCTTGAAGAGTCTCTAGCAAACAAAGAAATTGCACTATGCACTTTTCTAGACATCGAAGGAGCCTTCGACAACACCTCCTTTGAAAGTATGGTCTCTGAGGCCACTCGAAGAGGCATTGACCAAAACACCTGCAGGTGGATACACTCAATGCTCCACAATAGGCTGGGCCAAGCCAACATGTTCGAGGAAACAGAGCAGGTTGAAATTTCCAGAGGTACCCCACATGGGGGCATACTCTCCCCCCTTCTGTGGGACATGGTTGTAGATGAACTGCTAATTTCTCTGAATAACCAAGGGTATTACTCTCAAGGGTATGCAGATGACTTGGTCATCCTCATCAAGGGAAAGAATACTCGAACAACCTCAGAGCTAATGCAAAATGCACTGAGGACAGTAGAGGAATGGTGTAACAGAGAGAGCCTAAGGGCAAATCCGTACAAAACAACACTAATTCCCTTCACTCGAAGAAGAAACATGGGAGATCTCATACCTCCCAGACTATTCGGTGAAACATTACAAGTAGTAGAGCAGGTGAAATATCTAGGGCTGATTCTTGACAAGAAACTAACCTGGAACCCGCATCTTCAACATGTAACCAACAAAAGCAAGATAACCTTCATGATGTGCAGGAGAGCTTTTGGAAAAACCTGGGGGCTTAAACCGAAAGCCATGCACTGGCTTTACACAGCGGTAATAAGACCAAGAATAACTTATGGCTCACTCTTATGGTGGCAAAACAAATCAAAGACAGGCAAAACCAACCTTGGGAAAATCCAGAGGCTTGCCTGTCTCTGTATCACGGTGCAATGAATAGCACTCCAACAGCTGCAATGGAAATCATCCTAAACCTCGAACCCCTTGACTTACATGTCATTGAGAGGCCAGGATGAGTGTATACAGACTGAAACAAACAAAAACTGAGAATCCGAACAACTGGACATACCAGAATCACTCATGTAATCAACATCGAAGAACTCGAAATGATTTCAGACTACATGCAACCCCTATACTCATTCGAAAAACCATTCGAAACACGAATTGATGGATCTGGATGGGCCCCGAGTATAGAATCACAATCAACTGCGGACATAGTCTGGTATACAGCGGTTCAAAGACAGTTGAAGGAACGGGAGCAGGAATACATGGGGTAAGGCTAAGTAGGGATTACATAATACCACTTGGCAAATGCTCCACGATATTCCAAGCTGAAACACATGCTATCATGGTATGCATTCAGAAGAATCTAGAAAGTGGTTATAGGAAAAAACACATCTACATTCTATCTGACTGTCAAAGTGCTATCAAAGCACTCAACTCTATACAGATAAAGTCCAAACTGGTCTGGGACTGCCTCCAGAACCTCATCGAGCTGGCAAAACACAACAAGGTCACCTTGATGTGGGTGCCAGGTCATAGAGGCATTGAAGGCAACGTCAAAGCGGACCAGCTAGCTGGACAAGCATCTGAAACGCTATTCACAGGGCCAAAACCTGCACATGGGATTAGCAAAAACCGATGCAGGACCCTGATCGACGAGTGGATAAAAAGAAGACACCAACAATATTGGGATCAAACTGTCGGGCAAATACACAACAAAGTCATGGTAGGGCATCCAAACCGGACCCTGACGGCTGACCTTCTGAACCTGAACAGAACGAAGGCTCGTATAATAATAGGTCTGTTGACTGGACTCTGCGGCCTAAGAAAACACCTAAACACCATGGGATTATGCAGGGAAACCGTGGAGTGTAGGCTATGTGATGAAGAGGAGGAAACAGCCTCTCATATTATCTTCGACTGTGACGCCCTAAGTAGTAGGCTGACACAGAACCTTATCAACAGGCTTCTAAACCTAATTAAAGGCACAAACCTGTTTGAATGAGGAACCACTGACGACAGAGTGATACAATAGACCCCAGCTGGTCGCAGTGTCAAGGGAAGCTAAGTGCCAACCCTGTCTCTGGCTCATCAGCTTTCAACCATCCAACCAATCTTCAAACAATTGCAAAAATTGTGCTATACTACTACTGGGAGACCTGTATAAAACAAAGACAATATAAGTTTTTTTTTGGAATAAAACCGATACTCCCGTTAACCAAAACACTTTATCAATGCACTCCTTGAACACTTCAACTATCGTTAAACTTTTTTCCGTCAATATTGCAGTTCTACCTGTATGTCTACTACTACTATCGGTTCTAGTCAATATATAGTTTTCTATATTAATTTCTGAATTGAATATATCGTCAGTAACATGCGTTTCGGACAGACATACTATTGAGGGTTTTTTTATACCCACAAAAGTCCTAATTTCATCAATATGTGCAGGTACACTTTGAGCATTGAAATATAAAATAAAATTATCTAAAGTAAAGTTATTGTCTATACAGGATGTTTTCGGACATCTGTTGTTTCTAAAAAAGAATCATCGTGAATGACAGTGGAATTTTCAGTATTGTTATCTGATTTTGCTTGACTAAGAAAAACAATATTACTAGTTTTTTTTTTTTATGAGCAGTTTCATAAACACTTGCATTGCCGATCTTATTTGAAGGACTGTTCTCTTTTATACCTCCACTTCTATCTATCATTTCTATTATTCTTTTCATCAGTTTGACTTTACCTACATACTTAAACATAAGAACTTTTTTAAATAAAAAATTTGAGTAATTCAGTATTGAATTGACATGCAAAATTACAATATTTTTCATTTCCTTAACTTCATGATGAATTTTTATATTAATATCATCAATAAATTTGTTGAGTACTTTTCGGTTTGCCCATCGAGGGATTGAGAAAATTATAACATTTGTTCTCAAGCTTACCTCCTTAAGTGCGTCAAATATGTTTTCATTTACCCCTTTACCTCTCATAGCGTTTGTCAAATCTGCTGCAATTATAACATGGTCAGTGAGTGTAAATGACTCCGTCAAATTTCTGATATCAACAATAATATCCTCTAGTTCAGCAGTGTGTTTGATAAAAGCTTGTACTAAATATTTATTGGGCTAAAGGTTTACCTACATCTTCTTTGTATTTTTATTATATCTGTTAGTTGCCTATATACAAAGCCCAACTTAAGAAAAATTGAAAAACATTTCAGAGACAAAAAAAAAACTAAAGAATTTAGACATGTTAGGTTTTACACTCAAATTTTGCTATTGTTTGAAGAAAAAACATATGGTTAATTAAAACAAGTTTTATTTTTGTCTAACAAATATCAAATATTATGAAATTTTAATAATACTTTTAATAAACTATCGGATACTGATATTTTTCTAATAACGTTTGCGTCGCTACTTGTACGAGAAATGAATACCCAACTGGTTTGTTACTACGGTATTAAAACAGTTTCATCAGAAACCAGTTGCTCTATGGACAAGGGGCCTAACTCGGATGAACAAACTTCACTGTCAATAATTGGCAATTCACTAAGTGACCATGACTTACAAATCTTGAGTTTCCCGCTACCCACTAAAAAAGTAGTTTACAGAACCTACCATATGAAAATTGTCGATTACAAGGCTGTTAAGGAGTCTCTGGGTTGAATAATAATTACTCGGATCTCATAAGTGTAAGTGAAAATTATGTTTTGTAGAAAACACTTACCGAGTGCGATATCACACAAAACCGTGGTTCAATGATGATATTCAAACAGCAATTAAAACAAGAGACTATTACTTTTAGAAACACAGGTACTTTCCTAATAGAAGCTATCTCAAAACCAGGTATAAAAACTCTTACAAAAAGATCAAATCTCTTATCAAAGTTGCTGAACATCAATTCTATGCGAGTCAGTTAAGTGATACCAGAGGAGATAGCAAAAAAATATGGGGTATTAGCAATTCTATCTTATATAACAATAATAAAAGTGATGCTGCTGAAATCGAGTCTAGAATAGAGACAATAGTGTACTGACGAATCGTAAAGATATATATGACAACATGAATGCATTTTTCGTTGGAATTGGACAAGAACTAGCAAGCAAACTTCTATCGATAGATGCTTCAAAAAACATTATTCCAACAAAACTATGTACTTTCGCCCAGTTAATGAGGGCGATGTGGAAAAAGTGATGGAGTCTCTGGATAGAATGAAAGCTACAGGTGCTGACTGGTTGTGAAATCTTTAAAAATATGTAAATAATTCATTGTAGCAATTCTGTGCGAATTGATCAATCAGTCTCTTTATACGGGTGAAGTAACTGAAAAAATAAAAGTGGCCAAAGTACACCAACTGTATAAAGGAGGAAACAAGATTCAGCTGACAACTACCGCCCAGTTTCCATCCTGCCATCTACATCGAAAGTATTTGAAATCATTGTTAATAATAGACGCCTTAGTTATTTGAAAATGGCTTTCGTGAATCAAGCGACACAGTATCATCTACCTTGGATCTTGTATCTGAATTAGAACTCCAACTAGACCAAGGAAATAAAGTAGCAATGGTGTCCCTTGACTTACGAAAAGCTTTAGATACTGTGGATCACGCAGTGTTAGAAAAAATAAAATAATTAATGAAAGAACCTTTTTAAATACAAGCTTTTATTCAAATGTGCTAAAAAGTAAAAAATAATTGCTTTGGATGTGTGACATCCCAGATAGCTCAAACATTCTCAGAATATTCTCATAAGGTGCAAAAATGTCTAATAATATTCTGAAATTACATTCCTAGGAGCTCCTGATTCAAATATTCCAGAATGTTCTTATTCTTAATATTCTCAGAACATTCAAGGATTGTTCCATTTGAATATTCTAATAATTACATTCTTAGGTGCCCCTGAGATAAAATATTCCAGAATGTTCTTGAAATAATGTAATGGGAACGTTTGCTCAAGAATATTTTTATTTGTATTTCCCACAGATGCTTACTAAATAGTGGTAGTTCTTGATTAATTGAGTTGATGATGTATATGCATGATGTTGGTCCCATATTTCTGTGGTGTTCAGCAGAAATTCTGTTTTTGGTTCTTCTGTTGTATGTAGGTAATGTTGGTATTGTCAATTGTCAGATCTGTCATTTGTCGAAGTGATTCATATACATTAATAATATTTAGCAATGTGGTGGCCGATTCTATTTCACGTATTCGATATCGAGTAGCTCAGTCTATAACCGTAGTAACCGCTCAATCAAGTACATATGCAGCTGCACGGCGATTCTATTTCAAGAATTTGATTATCGAATTGGTTAGACGATGCGTATGTCCTTGATTGCGCGATACATACCGTCACAGTCTGAGCTACTCGATAATCGAATACGTGAAATAGACAAAGAGAAGAGTAGGGTACTAACTAAATTAAGACGTTTGCCGCCATTTGCATTAGCCGTTCGCGTTACGTTTGGCGATTTTTTGGCATCGTGCATTTTATTTACTTTTTAAAGGATGGTTTGCGAGCAAAAAGATTGAAAAAGTGTTTGAGGTAAAGTGAGTTATTTGTTGCAGGTATATATAATATATAAGAAATTATTTTTTATTAAAAAACCCAAAAGGTTTATACCACAGCGAGACACCTAACCTAACTTTTTTCAAAGTAGATATTCATGCCTGATAGTTCCTTTATAGAGCAGTGGCTTTATATGTGTTCATTTTGGTTTGAAGGAAAATATTTCAGAGGTAGCAAGTGGAAGGTTCTGCTAAACAGTGGCTGGTGAAGTGCAAGGAAAGACTTGAAAATGAAGTTGATAATTGATGATTTTTTACATGATTGCTGATATTGACCAGAAAGATATCAGTTATTTTAAATACCTACTTTTTTCATATATTTTTCAGAATGACGTGGTATAAATTGGATCTATCTATTGGTTTCATCATAAAAAAGTTCTTTTGAAATGTTGAACTATAAATAAATAAAACAAGATAGTAAGATATTGCTTTATTTCCTGAGATATCCAAAGTGGGTCCTTTCGAAAAAATCAATATATTCTGTAGACATTCTCAGAATATTTGATGGAAGCACTCAGAAAATTCTCAGTATATTTAGTGAACGTTCATAGAATGTGCCTAGGATATGAAATACATTTTCTGGAAACATTCTATTAAGCAAGAATATTTTTATAATATTCTCAGAAAATCCTTCAGTATGTTCGGAGAACGTTTATAGAATGTGCCTAGGATGTGAAAGAAATATTCTGGAAACATTCTATCAAGCTGCTAAGAATATTCTCAGAATATTCTTTAGTATATTCTGAGAACGTTTATAGAATATTCATACAATATTCATACAATATGCATAGAATATATTGAGTGTGTTGTGGAAATATTCTGTGAACATTCAAACATTCCATCATGTGCTTCTATGAATATAATTGTGCTATCTGGGATAGTTTATTTCGTGAATTACAGATCCAAGAGCGAGTCGTGCAAAGTTTTCAGTTCGAGTACAAAAGCGAAATTGTTTTAAATCTATAACTCACGGAATAACCCAAGTCACACATCCAAAGCAATAATTTTTTACTTTTTAGCGCATTTGAATAAAAGTTTGTCTTTAAAAAGGTTTTTTATTAATTATTTCATTTTGTGCTTTTTAGTAAGTACGCCTTAATCTATGCATTTTTTTTATTATGAGGCCTTTTTTCTGTAAGTTCTGAGAGATCTAGTTCTAGTAAAATAAATAATCTTCGACTAAATTTATAATATCCTACCCCAAAAACACCTACATAACAATTTTGAATAGAAATGGTCCATATCACAAAACTCGTCCACCATCTTGGAGCCGCCATCTTGAATTTATGAATTTTGGCAATAAACATAATCTCCAACCAAAAATCCCCAAATACCAATTTTGAATTTAATCAGACCATAATTACAAAATCGTCCACCATTTTGAATTTATGAATTTTGACAAAAATTCATAATATCCTACCCCAAAAACCCCTACATAACAATTTTGAATAGAAATGGTCCATATCACAAATCTCGTCCACCATCTTGGAGCCGCCAGCTTGAATTTATGAATTTTGGCAATAAACCATAATCTCAGACCCCAAAAATCACCAAATACCAATTTTGAATTGAATCAGACCATAATTACAAAATTCGTCCACCATTTTGAATTTATGAATTTTGACAAAAATTCATAATCTCCGACCTCGAAAACCTCCACATACCAATTTTGAATAGAATCGGACCATAATCACAGATATCGTCGGCCATCTCGGAGCCGCCATTTTGATTTTATGAATTTTGACATCTAATGTTATGAACATCCTGTTCATAATTTCGAACAAATTGACTGTATAGTATTATCATTATAATTTTTACAATAGACGCTATTTACAATGAACTGTCCTGCTACACATTCAAATATTTTCCCCACCGATAAATCTTTCCTCCCACGTCCTATCCCGTTTTTGGTGCAGATGACTTTTTTTGGGGGTGGAAATTCTTGATGAACTCCAAGAAGTTTGAACCTAGTAATTTTTCAAAGAAAACATTTTCAGTTTTGACTCTGTTTTCAAATGTTCTGTGACACAGTCAAATTGACCGTTTTTTATTTACTCAGCTCACCAACACTATTTCCATTCGACTGGACATTTTGGTGTATTTTATTTTGTCACTGGTGTGACCTGATATTTCTGCTCTCCTAAGTAGGTTCAGCCAATTATTTAGAATTCTTCAATTTATGGTTTCAACAAATAAATCAAAGTCCATGTGGCAAATGGTAAACAAAATTTTAAAAAAGGGTACAAGTCAAATGAAATTAAAATGTATGAAAATGATAGAGAAGTACCAGATGCTGACATGGCCAATAACTTCAATATACTATTCTCTATTGAGTCAAAGCAAGAAGATTTTGATCTTGAGTATATGAGAAGAAATGTTAAAAGATGCCCGAATTCCATCTTTATAAGTCCAATAAATGAGTGTGAATTAATTGAATTAGTCAAGAACCTAAAAAATTCTAATGCCAGAGGCCATGATGAAATTTCAAATAATCTCCTGAAGAAATGTGCAAATGAATTGTGCAGGCCCTTAAAATATATTATAAATATGTCTACCGAACAGGGAGTTTTCCCGGAATTGTTAAAAAAGGCATTGGTAGTTCCGGTTTTAAAAAAAGGGGATAGAAATACTTATGAAAATTATAGAGGAATTAGCTTACTCCCAAGTATATCAAAACTTTTTGAACTTAATATAAAAAATCAGCTGATGTCATTTTTTTCAGCTAACAAGCTACTCTCTAACAATCAACATGGGTTCACTAAGCATAAAAGCACCGAAACAGCACTGTATGAATTTAATGAGCAAGTGATAAATGATGCACTTGATGGTAAATTACACATTTGTGGACTCTTTATAGACTTTTCAAGAGCTTTTGACTGTGTTAGTCATAAGCTATTACTTGATAAGTTGGAAAGATACGGAATAAGAGGAGTCTGTCTAGCATTACTGAGATCATATCTAGAATGCAGGACCCAAAAAGTAATTGTTGGAAATACTAGTGGTCAGGCAGTGACCATTAAGCAGGGTGTCCCTCAAGGTTCGATACTGGGCCACTGCTATTTTTGATGATTTTGATTGATTGATTTATGGCCAATTTCTGCAGTAAGAGGATACTACTAAACTTGTATTATGCGACTATAAACTGTCATATGCGCTACGGAATCCTGAATTGGGGGACAGGGTCAGCTGCTCAAAGAGTCTTTATTCTGCAAAAGAGTGCAGTAAGAATTATCTCCGGTATTGGATAGAGAGAATCTTGTAGAGATGCATTCAAAAATCTTAGAATACTTACTATCACTGGTCTTTATATTTATGAATCATGTATCTATGTATACAGAAACCAATCAAAATTTCTATCTCAGCAACATCAGTATGCAACCCGTTTCAAAAATCAATTAATGCCAAATATACATCGAACGACTCTATATCAAAAAAGCTTTCTTTATCTTGGACCTAAACTTTTCAACAAGTTTGATGATGGGATAAAAAATTCTCCAAATTTAGATATTTTCAAGGCAAAATTAAAGAAAGCCTTATTGGAAAAAAATTGCTACTCACTAGATGAATTTTAAATGATAAAAAATGTTTTTAATTGTTTTAATTGTACAAATCCTCTGACGTTTTCCTTGTCATTGTACTTATATAAATCTCTCTTTTTATTTTGTACGTTTAAACGAGGAATTAATAAATATAATTATTATTATTTAGACAACGAAAATAAACGATTTCCACTATACACAACCGCATTGAATTTTTACAGATTTAGAATTAAAATCGCGGTCTATAGGATTTACCATGGGGAACGAGAGCTACTCGAGTCAGTGGACCAGCACAAAATATAATAGATATATGCGATGAATAATCAAGTATTTAACCAGACCACTGTAAAATGCCTCGAGATCTAGCGCAATTTACGTTGCAGCTTTCAGTCTCAGTCGCAATCACAATTGGCAGAACGTGCTATTGCTGAGAAGCAACAGAAGGGGAAATATTATTCAGTGGTCTAGTAAATACTTGATTATGCCTTTCGTATATATGTTATATTTTATGCTGGTCCACTGACTCGAGTACCTCTCGTTCTAACCCATAGTAAATCCTATAGTCAAAATTGTATTTCTGAATCTATATATGAAGCACTCATTAACAAGAACCATGTGATTGGTATACTTTATGATAGGATCCATGCTTTCGATACAATTGACCATAAACTGAAACTAGAATCAATAGGAATTTCTGGTACAGTATATAATTGGATTGGGTCTTACTTAACTTACAGGACCATCTGCAAATAACTATACTTGATGGATTAGATCAGAATGAAAGAAACTGTCACAGGAGTTTCTCAAGCATCAATTTAGGGCTGCTACCGTTATTTATATTTATAACAATATTGGTCATTATTGTAAAACAACCAATCAAATGATATGTGCTCATAAAATAAACACCTGCTGAAGTGAGTTTCTCAAGCATCAATTCAGCAATTTCATATTTCTTATTTAAAACAACCAACAAATTTAACAACTGCTGAAGTGACAATGGTTTTGCACTCAACAAAAAAAACACACTTCATGCCCTTCCTACAAAGAAATATCCCTCCTAATATTTGTACCTCACTCCCAATGGGAAATATAAATAATGTAAAGAAGTAATAAAATTAATACTTCCTGGCGGTAAATTGAGTTGGGAATAACGTATAAAGATTTCAGTTGAGACGGTGTGACCCGGGGTCTGGTTAGATTACATGAATTCCTAGAAATTGGGGGAGGGGTAGGGGGAAAGATTTTGTTATAGACAGAAATAGAAAAAAAAAAGAAACTGGCATTATGAAGTCAACTATGGAAACCTCAGAGCACCGCCTGAGGATGCACGATGATTCAGAGGAAGAATATCCCAAGCACGTAGTTAGAATCTCCATGGCACTTCAAAGAAAAGGTTTCCGATGGCAAGCATCTAGCAGAAAGTAAGTAAAATTCCTTCGATGATTTCTTTCCCTCTCCGCCACTGAAGTTATAGAATCACACGACAACTAAACACAAGTCCAAGACTGTAAGAATGGAACAAGGTGAGTATGAATCACTTCATAGGTATGGGGTCCATACACTTCATAGGTAACATTGTATGTATCTTTGAACGATTCAACTTCAGCACTACGCTACCATCTCCCAAGCACATTATCCTAACTATTGATATCTAGAATCAAAATACACCCTTCCTTGATCAATTTGAGCCGACAAATATCAATCTTAGTAATAGAAAGGACAAATAGGGGAACATTATAGAAAGGTTCCTGTATTGTTCCCATAATATTTATCTGCTGAAATGACTCCCTAAATCGTAGAATACACGTTATTAATCAAGCTGATCAAAATAATAGTAACTTAGCAGGTAGAAAAAACGAATCTTGGGACTTTATAAGCATGTAGGAGTTACCTGCAACTTCTACGCTACCCTACAATCGTTCGATAATGTCTCTCTAATTATTTCACACCTTAAATGAAAGAATATACTTCCATGATAAAGCTGAGGGAAAAAATAGTAATTTTAGAGTTAGAAAGCCAAATCTAGGAAATATTGTGAACGGATAGGGTTGACACCTCAACTTTCAGGCTACCCTGTCATCTTCCTGTAATGTTTCCCTACTAGTCCAACATATCCATTGATAGAATACACTTTACTCGTCAAGTTGACAGGCTTTTTTACCCACCTTACAAAGCTTGAGGGTTGAAAATAGAGTTCAAAGGGAAAGGTGTCCTGAAGCGTTACCCATAAACAAGACATCAACAACCAGGTTTAGAGTCAAAATTTGGCTATATGCGTATTTATTCCAAAGGGAAACCTGGATCAATTATACCACAAACATCTTAGATCACTTTTATATAAGTTTCAGATGGGAATCCACTCGGAAAATTCGAATATTGGCAAGTTTCAATCGAGGATTTTGGAAGTTGGGCAAACAAATTCCGTCCCTAGATACGACCTTTTACTATATAAGCAAGCCCAGAATCAGTCGTAAGGCAGTCGAATTCCAGCACCTGAACCGAAACCATCTCCAGAGGATGAACTAACTCCTTGGTACTGGGAAGAAGAGGACGGGTCCAAATGGAGTTTACTAGTACAACACGAGTACCTTCGGGAAGTCCAGGTCCGTAATGAATAGAAAGAATAACTATCTTCAATTATTCAGAATTTTCTACTCATTCCCTTTATTTGATATTCTCCATTCATTATCACAAACGAGTCAACTCAGTTAAATTATAGAGTCAGTATTTTTTCGGCTACGATTAGTCTGTGTCTTACTTATAACAGCGAGTAAAATAGAGAGTTTTAGCACGACTGTGAAATAGTGGAACTGAATATGTTTATCATTGTCTCATTGTTGCTTCTTGCCATAATAAATCCCGGTTTTACGCAACATTAGTAATACTAAAAAGTGACCGAGGATAGTAACGGGTTTGTGGGTGGGGTGCACTCCAAAACATTCATGTCCATCAGCGGACGCTGTCCCTGCAAACTTCTTGATGTGTGGCGAGGTAAATATATTAGTGGACTATTCTCACACGTTGTCGGGAGTAAATTCTATAGGAATTTGGGTAAGATATCAGACTAATGAATTTTTAGACAGTCTCACAAATTTGTATTTTGAATACCTTAATAAACAACAGTATGTCCTCCTGGACCTCAAAGAATATTGTAAAGATAGGAAAATTGAAATTTGATAATTGTTCCTGGTTTGAATCTAGAATACTTAATGGTGGAATATATCTAGGTCATATTAGTCGAAGCCTATCAGTACCCCTTTAAATCCTCAAGTTATAGATATATTGGTCTAGAATTGATTTTAGTACTTGACTACGGCTCAACACGACAGTTTAATAGCTAAATTGAGAAATGTTGGAATGAGTATGTTTGTAGTGCTACAATGTTACTCTCTGCTAAGCATGGATCCCGGCTTTACGCCTAAAAACTCTATATAAAAATAGAACGTACTGTAAAGAGTGGCCGAGGATGGTAACGGGTTGTCTAGTATGGGTGCACACAAAACAATCTCGGACCGGTCACTAGTCCTGTGAGTCTAGCAACTCCTTGGTTGCGTGCTGGAAATGTACTATAGTCTTCATTCTCTCAATTGGCGATAATCAATCTATGAATATACCCGTGAAAACACCAGCAAGGTGTTTTGGGCATGAAACAATGTTACAACTACATATATATTCCGATCACCTTAATATAATCCAATTTTCCTCACTTCAGAAACACTTTACATAGCAGTATCTACTCAGATTCAAAACTAGAGACGATTTTTTATAAGCTGAACTCCTATAACTTGCAATAGTATCTTGTGGAAAATGTAAAGCCTTTAATCGTTGAATTGTTTCAAACAAGTGGAGATTGTAACTCTTGGCCTTAATATATGTATTTATTTAAGTTTGTCTTTTATTTCTCTTCAGCTGAACAGAACTTTGTATCCTAAAGAACACAAAAAAAAATTACACAACGTGGGAAAATTGAGGGTCTCTCCTTTCAAGGGTCTCTCTATATAAGGCTGTGTGCCGACAAAAAAAAATGCTATACAGGCGATCTTCTGAGAGTAGATGGATTGCAGATCCTGCTACCTGAGAAGTGGGCTGGCTTCTAGACAATCACAACAACAAAAAAAAAAAAGAAGGAAAAAAAAACAAAGGTTGAAAAAAATTGAAAGTCGACCAGAAAATTTAACAACTATATAATACCGGGGTGGGTACGGTTACACAGTTAAAGATTAAACAGCATTTATTTAATAAAAAACTTTAGAGATACCGTTTCTTTTGAAGACATAAGAACTCTTTAGAATACTTGAATCTACTTTGACATATGGTCTAATAATTTGAGTATCATCACCATATTTTGATATGGAGTCCAAAAAAAATGGAGATGTATAAACTCCTCACAAAACTTCAAGTCCTAACATTGCCTAGCCTGTACATATTTTAACTGATAATGTATGTGAAGAATAATGAACAAGAGTTCTCCAGAAACTGTGATATACTAATACCCTTATTGATGCTTAGCCTAGGCACCAATTCTCCAAAGTATATAGGGATTAGATGTTAAAATAAAAGGAAATCGGTCATTGATACCACCACAAAAAGATTATCCTTCAAGTTCTTGTATAAATTCTTGTGTAACAAGACATACTATCATATTTATGAATTCCTCAATCTTAACTAAAATTACTCTCGTTTTGGACGTCCATTGTCTTAATGGATTTGAATGGATTTCTCGACATTTCGAATGCTTGTATCTGCAATCGTCTTCAGGTGAATACTGTCATATGTGATATGTTCTAATATCTTTCAATATTCTCCAATACTTTCTGAAGTAACCGACTTTGAAATAATTGTAATTCATTATATATCCTTTTAGTATTATTTTATATAGTTATTTCATCTTTTGACCAATTGGATATATTTTATGCATTTTGTAATTTCCTAATTTTTGTGTGTAAAATTTGGCAACCAATAAATACTACTACTATGCTCTGACCTATTGATGAGGGTAGCAATAAAACAAATATTATAATTTTTCAAGGTATGCTTATAGTTTTGAGGGATTCAAAGAGTTTCAGGAAATTTATACTTAAATGTACTTTGAACTGAGTAAGCTAATATAATATTCCATTAAACTGTAGCCTTTCCTACAATCGGAAAAAACATAGACCTGAGTTGTGAAAAATGTCATGTGAATAAAAAATCTAGTTCGATAAAGCAGCCTCTGTAACTCAGGGAGTTTCAATTCCTATTATGTCAAATCACACAATCAGAATTTTGGTGAGTTAAATAAAATGATACACAAAAAAATACCTTACCTGCCATCAAGAGTATGAGGACCATTTTGCAATACAACATTTACATTTGCAGGATCTGCAAAGGTAACAAAACCAAAACCTCTTGATCTTCCCGACTCTGCATTTTTCATAACCACACAGTCAATCACTTCTCCGTATCTTGAAAAATACCTTTGCAGATTATCCTGTGTTGTCTCCCAGGATAGTCCTCCAACAAAGAGCTTGCTAGAATATACAATTACAAGTTAAAAATAATGTTGAAAGAAATCAGTTTAATTTTAGTAGAAATAAGCCACTTGTATTAACACTTAAGTTGAAATTATGATACCAATAATATTTAGAATATAATTAAAGACAGTCGAATACTATGCACTTTGACAGATGTGACATGAAATTAGTGCAACTTAGTGTTTTTCTGAATTCATTTAAAATTATGATTTGATACACAAAATATCAATTATTAATAAAATATTTTAAACCAAGAATTATGGCGTTAATTTATATATACTTTTTATATTTTTATAATTAGATAAATTTATTTATCAATTTTTTTTCAAGTTCTATATTGCACTTCGCTTTTATTATTTTCTATTCCAAAATTATTCATCTTCAACTTTTTTTCACCAGAAACCTGATTTTGCATAGGTGTGAGCCTAGTATGTCTTACATCTTTGAGGGGTAGTATATATTACATATTTATATCTGGAATAGTTCCAAGGTTATTGGAGAAAATTAATTGGGTGATATGTTTCGAATTCTGACAATTTTACTCATAATCTATTAGATACCAATTTATCCCAATCGAAAATACTTGAATCAATAAAATATTTGACTAAAGTTGAATATCTGAATTTTGGGAAAATTTCATTTAATATTTAATATTATGTTTCCTTAAAACTGTGACACTCTCAGAATACTGAGTTATTATCAAAGTGGAAAATATAAATTCCACAATACAATGAAAACCTTTAAATTATGACTTTGTGTATTTTCTTTCCTGATATTATAATATCAGCCCAATCACATTTTCTATTGTACAAACAAAGTTAAAGTGAATTGGCATTCTTTATATTTTCAATATGGCCCGCCTCATTTAATATTGTTATGAATCTGGGGTTTGTCTTTATTAAAATACTTGACTAATTATTGTCGGTTTCTTACACTTCACAATTACAACACAATAATGTACTCTGACAACTAAAGAAATAAATTGCAGTTCACTGTCCCAAAATACGGCGTTTGACACTATATATATTTCTTCCTAAGTGTACTTGTACTATCTTCTACTAACTGGTCAAACAAATAACTGACAAATAAATCAACAGTCTATTTATATAGCTGTCCGCCACACTGGTGGAATACTCCAGAGAGGTCGATGAACTTTCGAAGATGGCCTCGATCCTTCTATGAGACACAGCTACCTGTTTCGGGTGGTTTACATTCCAATATCTTCGAAAAATTCATAATTGTCATTAAAATGAAGTAGTCAAACTATCAAGAGTGAAAAATACTTTGATGGTGAATTTTATTCCCCTGGGAGTATGAAATCAAACAATATTTATTAAACGAGACGCATTTCAAAAGATTTGCAATCATTGCAAAGATCATTTGCAATCAACTTTTGACAGGCATGAGACTTTCCGTTTGAAAACAAAGCCAATTTCTTAGCAAGATGTGAATGACAAGCTAAAAAGGATCAAACAAATCAATATAATTCAACGAAAGTTTAACCCGAATTCAAATTAGTTCAAGTTGGATTGAAAATCTAGAATTGTGTTGAGAGAACTAAGAATGCTATTTCTCTGTATTTTTTTAAAGTTTTTCTGAGCAGAATTTATGAATTCTGAATAATGAATTGAATTTGTTTTTTTTTGTAATACATATTTACTTTCATGTTTTTGAAAGATGCATGTCATTGAATTTGTTTTTTTTTGTAATACATATTTACTTTCATGTTTTTGAAAGATGCATGTCATGAAATTATATATATATATATATGTATGTAACTATCACTGTCCAGAATTCTACTTCCAGTCAATAAGCTGAACCAGTAATTGATAGATGCCAGCCCTGGTATTCAATATATTTAATATATTAATATATATCTTCGTAGTTTTTCTCTCAAGGAATTTATTGCTTGATTATTTGGAGTTGCTTTATTGTTCTACTAATCGTGAATCGATTTTAAAATGTTTGTGGTGTTAACTGTTATATCTGTGTGCCTGGTTTTAGGTAAGTTTCACCATGATGATCACGATTGTGACAGTTTGCTCAAATGTGAGAATGTTACCAGCTGAGTACAGACCTCATGTATTTTAGGGATTGATTCTACTACTCAAATAAAAGCCCCGAAACGAGTTTTTCTGTTTGTTTGGCCTCGCCCTATGCAAGGTCTTGTTAAAAGCTCTGTCAAATATAGTCTCCAACTTGTCATTGTCCTTTCTAACTAAATATCTCTCAATAAATGATTATTGTGTTTCTGTTACTGAACCAAACAATCGTTATTAACATCACAACGAGAACTTCACACAAATAGTTGTCTTTCATGGGAACAATTTTCAGCTGACCATTGAAGTACTTGATTTGTTACTAATCTAGATATTTAGGCACCACAACAGTTAGTCATTTTAATTGAGGAATTAGAATATGGGTACAGGCTCGCTACTGTGCTTTTTACCCACCCAGAATACATTGTTCATTTTCCAAGACATCTGATGATATTAATTGATGATTTCTGTCCCTGCCCTCAATTGGGGAAAATGGATTTAGGTCATGTGCAAGTGTTATTAAATGTGTTATTTCTGTGAATATAAACTATCATTTATCAATTCCATTTTCATTATACGACCATAAGAGCCTATCCAATATTTTGAGCAGAAACATTCAGAACATTTTGACTTTTGCCATCAGTGGAAACGGAAGTATAAAATTTTAGGTTATTTTTCTAGAAATAAAAACTGTTTTTATGCAATATTGGGTTGAGATTCAATTCTATATAACATTTTCGAAATCATGGAGCATGAAAAATGTTGATATCTACAGAAAGATAGGAATTCTTGTATTTTTCCTGAGAAATGGGTATATTAAGAGTTATTCACAAAAATCACTAAATAACTGGAATTGATGTATTTTCTAAAAATATTTGCGAACCTGGACTAGGCAACCGAGCGGTAATATATTTGTCTATGTTCATGCTAACTTCCCCGGTGGAAATTTTTGATTTACCTGTACGAAGGATGTTCTATGGTTACATCCTAACCTAATGCAAACGGAAGGTGTTCATAATTAAAAAAAAAATAATATTGCAGAATGATTTAAATCATTTTCTTAGGTTTTGAAAACGAAGACAGATTTAGTCCTAGAGAAGTGTCCTCAATTCATTACATTTTTATGTGAAGCTTTCTTTTATCAAATCATTGATTTTAGATTTTTTTCAATACATTTTAATAATTCTCCATTAGTTTAAAAATGGGATAGTTTTGGAAATTGCAAAACATATTTTTAAAATGAGTGTGAAATAACTTTAGAAAGATTGATGAGGATGTGCGGCAAAATATGTCCACCATACCTACTTTGTAACTCTGAAGCTAAAAAATATACATTGAATATGTCGTAAATATCCTTTATTTCGATATTTATTATAAATATCATGATAGAGATGCTCACCAAGATCTATATATCACTAATCTTTAAGGGCAAAAATCAATCCTCTATTGAGTACCCCTAATATTAAAATTCATTATTCTATTTATGTAAAAGACAAAGATACATGTCAATCGATTTTGTAGAGCAACATCAACTCTCAACTACTCCTATTCGTGAATTTCTATAGAAAAACATGTAGATGCTCAACAAAATATATATGACACGAAATTTTGTAGGGCAAATTTCAACCCCTAATAGCGCTATCATGACTTTCTAAAAAAATATTCCATTGCATATAAAAATGATGATATGGAATTTTCTTAAACAAAGTCAAATGGGGATGAAAAGTAAGGCAATGGAGTATTCGCTAAACTCATAAGCCATGCAATACCATCTTTCTATATGAATCGCGTCATGACACAACATTTTCAACGGTGATATGAAATTGTAAAGAAGTAAAGGTTGAATAACAACTAGAACTTAATGAAATGTTTTTGGTTATTATCAATTATTTATTAAGCCCAGGGACAAAAAAACAACTTGTTATTTTAATCTATTTGAAAATAAGAACATACCCCTTCTAATGTCGGTCAAGAGCTATTCCCTTCTAAAGAGAATAGTGAGAAATTTGCCTGTCCGATATTGTGGGATTTTTGGCTGCTGAAAATTGGCTGCTCACTTCACACCTGTCTCATCTTTTCTCCACTTTCCTTGAATTGGGCAAAAGTAGTCCATCTCAACATTCATGAATGTTTCACCTCTCTATTCAATCTTGCAACAGGAAGTTGACCTCTCATGGGAATTTGTTTAGCTTGCCTATTCTTGCTAAGATGGCATTATGAATATATTGACTCAACTGCAGCTCGTCCATCTTAACTGACATTTTTGTCTCATTTTGTTCAGAACAAGTTCTACTTGGATTTGAAATAATGGATTTTTTAGTTCATTCAGGCATTTCAGGAGCCAGGTTTTTGTCTTTCAAGTTTGGAATATTGTCACTGAAATATTCTTTTGTACCTGTAGAATCCAAAAACTTTCTGCTTCTTCCATTTCAGATACAGTTAGTTCTGATTTAATATTTTATTCATTTAATTTTGTTTTCATAATTTTGACAAATTTCAGCCGCCAAGCTCATCAGTCAGTTACTTTAAAAAAATATTTCAAGATCAGATAGAACATTTTCAGGTTTCCTTGTAGCTGAAAACAAGGAAGGAATTCACCCTTCATCTCATTGCAGTTTCTCTCCAATTGCTGGCAATTCTCATCTTTTCTGGGCCAAAACTCTTCAGGTAGGTACTTTGAGAACTACTGAAGCAAAAGCCTTCTCTCACTACTATCACAAAAGGCGTGAATTTTGACACATGTAGCATTTGGTATATTCAGGCTGTAAACATCGGCAATTCCGAGTTCCGTTATTTTCTCTAGTTCATCTACCCATCTCTGCCACACCATCACTGATTTTTCAGTCGAAAATTCATCCCATCCTATTCTGGAATGCCAGATTTCCTGCATGTGTATTTTTCTCCTTGTGAAACATGCTGTTAATCCTAATGTGTCAAATACTGACATTTCCGACTTTCCATTCTTTTATGAATTCATAATCCAATTGACCACTTCAAATCCTGTTATTTTCTCTATTCTGCAAATCTCTAGGATAGTTTTCAAGACCTCTTCTTCAATATCTTTCGAATCATCGCAAATTACTTAGCATTCACAAATTGCGCGCAAATGGGGGAACATGTTTGCGCCAAATCAAGCATTTCATACATCTCAGGTTTTCGGTCATATTATAAGTGTCGCTAAATGAAACATTGAGCAGCGCACCTGTCCTCCTTCCACTTCGTGAAATCTTGTCAGGTTTGTTAGGGTTTCTGAGTAAAATGTAGATTACAAGTATCAGATTTTGTTGCCATATTATCTGCTATATTTCATTCTGTCGACATTTCTTCTTCTCTTAGTAAAGCTCTAAATTTATTTTTGGAGAGTTGGATATCAACACATTTTCAAAGGAGACCAATTTCATAATTTTTGCCCATCACCTTCACAGTCTCATTGATCTTCAAAGAACGATTGTTTTCTATGTTAGGATTATTTGGTGTGGTAAGAACACAAAAGGACTCAGTTGAAAATGACCAATTCATTGTCTGCACTACTCTTTTCACTCATGTGTAGAATATCAGCTCTGAAAAGTTCATTCTTGTTATTTTTGGAGGCATAGAGACCACATAGAAACCATCCTAATCTACATTTACTAGCTATAGGAATATTTTCAGGCACAGTTTGTATTTATCATACTATAATTAGACTCACAGGGTCTAAATGTTTTCTGGAGAGAAAACCCAAAATATGGAAAACGTGAGAGGTTTTTTATTTTTTTATCGGAAGTTCTTTCAAATAACGATGTTTCTTCAATCACTCATAATTTTGTGTGTATGAAAAGACAAATTGTTGGTGGTACAAATCCCTTTCCCGACAAAAACTTTTCTTTCTTTAGCTGCTTTGGAAACATAAAAATCAAGACGTTAGGAACTTTGCTTTGAGAGTATCTTTGGGGCCAGTAATACCATGATTTTGTGCTATCCTTGCATCAATTAAGGTAACGGTAGGTGCTTTATCACGAAGAGCAAATATTGACATGTTCCCTGTTGGCCCATACAACACATGGAATCATTCAAAGGAAGATTTATTTCGTGTTGTCTCCTAGCATAAACCGATTCAACGTGACTATCTTCATTTGGATCTTCAACAATAATTATTAGGTGGCTTCCTTTGAAGGCTTCATGGAGAAGGAAATAACTGCATTTGCTATTTCTCCCACTAATTGTGGAAAATCTTCTAGGTCAACTTTTTTCCTATTTGACCACTACAAACCCTTCCCATTTCAATTTCAACATATCTGGTAGTTTATTCAAAAGGTCTTTCATCAGCTGAGGATTATGAGGATGTCCTGTAGAAAGTTTTCATTGTAGAAACTACATGGCTAACCTCTGAAAATTGTATCACTTTTTCCACTTTCGAAATCATGTCCTCAAGTATGGTCTTCCAAAACGCATCTCCAAGGTATGAATCACCAATTCTAAGTTCTCAGTAGCCAACATCATACCTGCAATAGCAGATTTGGCTTTTTTGGACAGCATCATTTCTTAATTACTGTATTAACATATTCTGCTTCACATTTTTCAACCTTTCATGAAAGAGAGGCCAATCTTGTTGGTTTCCATCGAAATAATTGCCTGAAGTACTGAACTGATTTGAGCATATTCGTCAAAATTTCACATTGTATTTTGATTTAATTACTACAGTTTTCTATTAAATTTGTAGATTTAATTTGTTCATTGGGCACATCTATCGGAATATTATCACTGATTTTCTTTGTTGTCTTTCTTCGTCTCGTCAAATTGTAGGACATTTTCCAGTGGGTACTGCAGCTTCTTTTTTCTTTTGGTCATCGAGTACAGCATTCTTGTTCCATTGCTAAAATACGCATACTGTCTTCTATTTCCTTCTGCTTTTGTTCCAATTCTGGTTAAATTTGTCTTCTGTTCGAATTCTTGTTTTATTTTTCCTGTTTCTATAGCAAGTTTTTACTTCTCCAAACTTAGAATGGAATATTTGGAACTTCTTGTTTTTTTTTTCTTGTCGAATTTGACGATGGTCTCATTTCATATGTTGAGGAACATGGAAGCAACTCTTCCACTATCAGTGCCAACATTTCTTGGCCAGATGAAGTCTTCAGAAAGATGTCTGTTATAACCAGATCCTTCTCATCGGTTCCTCAGTAGGGGTTACCAAATGTTGTTTCCTTGTTGGCCAATAAAATATTTAATTCTGCTTTTCAAAGTTTTTCTGACATTTAGTCTTGACAACTTATTTAGACAACAGTTCCAATAAAACATGAATGTATACAGGGTTCCAAAGAAGTATCCATAAAAACTACTACTAAAAACTACATTCCAAATACTATGAATGACATAAATGAATTTGTCTTCATACATGAATTCGTGGCTGAGCCACGTTTTTTATTCCAGACGGATTGATCGGCCACGAGTTAGACCCTGGCAAATTCGTGGCTGAGCCACGTTTTTTATTCCAGACGGATTGATCGGCCACAAGTTAGACCCTGGCAAATTCGTGGCTGTTTTTTAGGCTGATGAAACTAGTTTATTTCCGTAAAAAAACACGGGGTTTGGGAACGTATGCTCCTCAACATAATCTGTCACTCGATTTTGTGGATCCAAAATTAATCCCCACTACCCCCACTACGAATTTATTCTATTTCCATAATAAACCTTTTAATCATGAATGTATGCCCCTGGAGATACTTTACAAGATGTGTCATCGATTTTCTTGGGCAAAATTAACAACCCTCCATTACTATATCTGTAAAAAAGCATGTGGATCATTTAGCATTAATTTATACTCCTGAATATGATAAACAAGATATATGTACTACCCCTATCATAAAGGTAGATCTTGTGAAGAATTTCTAAAAGCCTTACATCCATGACACATACATCACGATGAGGATTGGAATTTTGTATGATGGATGTATGTCCTAAAATACCGATCCTCATCGGGATGGATATATGCTCGTATTCTTAACAAGATCTACCTTTATGATAGGGGTAATAGAGGGTTAATGTTTTCCTTATCCAAAGGTTTTTTTACGGAAGTAGATTAATATATAGTAATTAATGGTAAAGGGTTAAATTTGTCCGACAAAATCGAGTAACATAAAGATTTTGTTGCTCATCTATAGGATCATAACTTCATTGAGCATCTACATGTTTTTCTATAGAAATTCACGAATAGGAGTAGTGGAGAGTTGATGTTGCTCTACAAAATCGATTGACATGTATCTTTGTCTTTTATATAAATAGAATAATGAATTTTAATATTAGGGATACTCAATAGAAGATTGATTTTTGCCCTCAAAGTTTAGTGATATATAGATCTTGGTGAGCATCTCTATCATGATATTTATAATAAATATCGAAATAACGGATATTTACGACATTATTTTGATACATTCAATATATATTTTTTAGCTTCAGAGTTACAAAGTAGGTATGGTGAACATATTTTGCCGCACATCCTCAGCAATCTTTCTAAAACTATTTCACACACATTTTAAAAATATGTTTTGCAATCGCCAAAACTATCCCATTTTTAAACTAATGGAGAATTATTATGTGTTGAAAAAAATCTAAAATCAATTATTTGATAAAAGAAAGCTGCTTTCTTGGTGCCAATTTGGTAACCCCTACTGAGGAACCGATGAGAAGGATCTGGTTATAACAGACATCTTTCTGAAGACTTCATCTGGCAAAGAAATGTTGGCACTGATAATGGAAAAATTGCTGAAAAAGAACAACCTATGCTTCCATGTTCTTCAACATATGAAATGAGACCATCGTCAAATTACTACTAGAAAAAAAAAACCAAATATTCCATTATAAGTTTGGAGATGTAAAAACTTACTATAGAAACAGGAAAAATAAAACAAAAATTCGAACAGAAGACAAATTTAACCAGAATTGGAACAAAAGCAGAAGGAAATAGAAGACAGTATGCGTATTTTAGAACTGGAACAAGCATGCTGTACTCGATGAACAAAAGAAAAAAAGAAGCTGCAGTACCCACTGGAAAATGTCTTACAATTTGACAAGACGAAAGAAAGACAACAAAGAAAATCAGTGATAATATTCCGATAGATGTGCCCAATGAACAAATTAAATCTACAAATTTAATAGAAAACTGTAGTAATAAAATCAAAATACAACGTGAAATTTTGACGAATATGCTCAAATCAGTTCAGTACTTCAGGCAATAACCAAAATAAGTCAAAGACCAAATTTTGGTGAGTCATGCAATGGACAAATATTTTCCTTATTTCGATGGAAACCAACAAGATTGGCCTCTCTTTCATGAACAGTTGAAAAATATGAAGCAGAATATGTGAATACAGTAATTAAAAAATGATGCTGTCCAAAAAAGCCAAATCTGCTATTGCAGGTATGATGTTGGCTACTGAGAACGTAGAATTGGTGATTCATACCTTGGAGATGCGTTTTGGAAGACCATATTTCATAATTGGGGATATAATTTCGAAAGTGGAAAAAGTGATACAATTTTCAGAGGTTAGCAATGTAGTTTCTACAATGAAATCTTTCAATTCTACAGGACATCTTCATAATCCTCAGCTGATAAAAGACCTTTTGAATAAACTAGATATGTTGAAATTGAAATGGGGAGGGTTTGTAGTGGTCAAAAAGGAAAAAGTTGACCTGGAAGATTTTTCACAATTAGTGGAGAAATAGCAAATGCAGTTATTTTCTTCTCCATGAAGCCTTCAAAGGAAGCCACCTAATAATTATTGTTGAAGATCCAAATGAAGTCACGTTGAATCGGTTTGTACTATGAGACATAACACGAAATAAATCTTCCTTTGAATGATTCCATGTGTTGTATGAGCCAACAGAGGGAACATGTCAATATTTGCTCTTTGTGATAAAGCATCTACCATTACCTTAATTGATGCAAGGATAGCACAAAATCATGGTATTACTGGCCCCAAAGAAACTCTCACAGCAAAGTTCCTAAAGACTTGATGTTCATGTTTCCAAAGCAGCTAAAGAAAGAAAAGTTTTTGTCGTTTCCTACACACAAAATCATGAGTGATTGGAAGAAACATCCTTATTTGAAAGAACTTCTGATAAAAGAAAAAAAAACTCCCACGTTGGATGGACTACTTTTGCCCAATTCAAGGAAAGAGGAGAAAAGATGAGACCGATGTGAAGTTAGCAGCCAATTTTCAGCAGCAAAAATTCCCACAATATCTGGCAGCCAAATTTCTCACGATTCTCTTTAGAAGGGAATAGCTCTTGACCGACATTAGAAGGGGTATGTTTTTTATTTTCAAATAGATTAAAATAACAAGTTGTTTTTTGTCCCTGGGCTTGATAAATAATTGATAATAACCAAAAACATCCAAAAACTTCTTTACAATTTCATATCAACGTTGAAAATGTTATGTCATGACGCGATTCATATAGAAAGATGGTATTGCATGGCTTATGAGTTTACTTTTCATCCCCATTTGACTTTGTTTAAGAAAATTCCATATCATCATTGAGAAATGTGTCAAGATGATTTTCATAGATGATTTTCATAGAGTTGTAGTATTTGCATGGTAATGAGAAGAAAACTCCAATTTCATTTAAAAAAAAACATGGAAAAAAAAATGTGCCACGATACATATCATAAATGAAGATAGTATTTTAGTATCTGCATGGCTAATGAGTTTGCCTAATACTCCATTACTTGCCGTCAGGTGGGGGAATTCTTCATTTTACTTTATTTAAATTAATAAATGTTATTTTTGAGAAAAATTACAATATGTACAGAGGTAGATAAAGCAATAAACAAAATAATCGTCAAATAAACATTTAATGCGTCGTTTCAAAAGTCAAACTTTATATAGTCTTCAAGGCTCAATATCGAACAGAATTCTGAAATAGTTTTTTTTTGTTTGTTTGAGGTTTTCAATGTTTCTTTTCTTTCTTTAGGTAGTTTGTTGTAGAATTCTAGACAATTATAAAATCCTCTGGTTTCTGTGATGGTCAGTCTATGTTTGGGATTATATTCAGTTTGTATTCATCAAATAAATATTTATTCTTGAAGAAAAACAGTAAACACTAAGAATTTTACTTTTGCTGAATAGACCTCTACATAATTCATTTCAGTTTCCATAAGATTCTTAGTGAGCTTTTTTGTAAAATGAAGGGTATTCATGTATCTACAGTTTCCATAAGAAACAATGCCATATCTCATTACTGATTCCATATTTGCATGATATACGATTTTGAGAGTTTCAGAATTTGTGTAGCTGGCAATTACTCTCATACTGTAGCACACTTGGCACAATTTAGTACAAACTGATTTTACATGTTCTTTCCAACATAACACCTTGTCAATTCTCATACCTAAAAACTTTACTATGGTCTGACAGTTCAACTACTGTGTTATGTGTCAGGTTCATAGCAGACAGTGGTTCAAACCCAGGGTAGTTAGATGTGATTATACAAATTATGTTTTTCTTTCATTTAATTTTTTTTTGTTTATTTGAAACCAGTGGTTTGCAGAGGTGAGTAAATCATTAGTATTTTGGATAAGGTCTGGGTATAATTTGGCATGAACTAATAAATTGGTATCATCGGCATAATTTGTTGGTAAGCAAATGTCGAGATCTAAGTTGTCGATCAGGTCATTAATATAAACAATGAATAAAATTGGTCCTAATATACTACCCTGGGATACTCTAAGTTATTGATCTTGATATCTAATTTCACATTTTTGTTTCCTTTCTGTATTATTGTTCCCTGTCTCCTATTAGTTAAATATGTTTTGAGCCTCTTCAAAGCAGGTCACACCGTTTCTGTCTAACTTGTACAATAATATGTAACGATTCAGACAATCATAGCCCTTGGACAGGTCTACAAAACTTCCAAGTGCTAATTCCCCCTTTTCAAGCAGAAGTAAAATATTTCGCACAAATTGAAAGACAGCAGTCTGAGTTGACCTTCCTTTTATTAAACTTCGAGATTTCATCCACTCATTATGTGTGAGTAGTATTAAACTATTTTAAGGCTTTATCAACGAGATTTATTTTGTTTGAAGGTTGTAGACGATGTGGTAACTTGATTACTATCGTTTCGGACGTCCATCGTCTTAATGTATTTAAAAGGTTTTCACGACGTTTCGAATGCTTGTATCTGCAATCGTCTTCAGGTGAATACTGACAAGTTTAGGTGCTACTTACCAATTTATAGTCCTGTCGGTGCAATGATGCGTGTAACGTCATGAAAACCTTTTAAATACATTAAGACGATGGACGTCCGAAACTATAGTAATCGAGATTTATTTTCTTCAGACAATAAAGTATATTTTTATTTGATTTCTGAACCCATTTTGTATGTTGCTGAGTAATTTGTTAGATTCCAGCCAGTTGACTAAACGGTTCCTAATTATTATTTTTTTTAATTTCGTGAATGACAATATAAACCAATTGGGCGGTAATTTTCTATTTTTGATTGATCCCCACTTTTGTGTAGTGGAACCACTAAAGCTAGTTTGAGTTCCCATGATATTTTTGATGCATTTTTTTATAATTGTCATTGGCACTTCATTATCTCTGCAACTCATTTTATTTTGAAATTTACTAACTATTTCTAAAATTTCACTTTTGTTGCACTGGTTTCAAATACAGTGATTGGTTGAAGCATTGTATTTGACTAGTCAAACGTATATGCTTAAATTTTTACAAGAGTTCTTTGGGAACGTTTATGAGAAATTTGTTGAAATAATGTTCCCCAGAGATTGCAATTTCTGGGTTTGAGTTTTATATGCCACTGATTTCATTGACAATATGCCAGGTAGTTTTACCTTTATTATCCGAGTGTTCTATTTCGTGTCTACATCGCTCAGCTTTGGCTTTTACTAACATTTGATTAATTCTGTTTTTGTTTCATTATAAATATCTTTGAATCTAGAGTTAACACTGCTAATCTTATTACTTTAAACGAGCAATTCTTGTATATATATATATATATATATATAGAATTTGTAGTTTTATTTGCTGACTAGATACGAATTCAGTGATTGGTATTTGGGTTATGCAGCAGGCCAATAAGTGTACTCTTTTACACGGATTCCAAGCTTTCGATAATATTTATTATCATCATCAGGGATGCTACAAAGTAGGAAGACACATATGAATATATAATAAAGAAAAACAAGACAGTTATAACTTACAGTGTAAGTGAGGTTATGCGCAATGATGTTAAAATTAATAACAATGTTATATGGACAAAAATGGGTATAAAACTCACAGGAATCAACCACAATCCACATTACATACGTAAACAATGTATTATTAAGTTGAGACTTTTGGATCGTGTTTTTCTTTGAAAGGGCGTCAACTGACATGTGACTGAATGAATTCTCAAATAGACTGACACAACAGATAACATAGACCACTGGGAATGAAGTAGTGTTACCAAGTGAACTTTACAATGGCATGGAATATTTCCATATATTAAATTAAATAAAATAAAAGTTAATTGACTATCAAAATGAATTAAGAATTTAGATGTGTGAATATAAGATTCATGTGGATTGAAATAATCAAACTATGTTATTTGCATTCATGGGGGTAATCTACTGATTCTCCCTCACATTAGGATTGTCTACAAAAATTAAATAAGAGTAAATCTCACTCAAATGATTTAAATCTGTTTTTTTATTTAGAGGATTTTCTGCCTGTGAAATGTGAACCATCTCTAAAAAGAGTCTCTTGGTAGTGTTTCTTTCGTTGGATAAAATTTCAACTGAGTTATAATCCATACAATGTCCTTCCTTATAGACATGCTCACTCAGTACACATCTCTCCGGGTGCAGTCTACTGTCACTTTTGTGTGCGGTGATGCGGTCCTTCAACTGTCTGGACGTTTGTCCTATGTACTGTTCATCACAGTGTTGACACGGTATACAGTAAACTACATCCAAACAGCTGGTGCATGGGGTCTTGTCTTTCAATTTTGAAAAAATTATACTAAGAGGTAAAACATTTGTGTTAGCTATTTTAATGTTTTCTGAAAAAAACTTGAAGGTTCTGGACCGTATAGATGTGATATCTTTGATAAAAGGTGAAGAGGTATAAAAATATGTAAGAGGGGTCTGCAATTTGCATATTGACTGGTAGAATTGATGGTGCATTAATGAGATGAGCATTGGTTATGTCTTCTATGGATGAAGTATTATATAAAATATTCTTAAGGAAAGAAGCAGGATATGCATTCTGTATGGATAGGTTGTAAATAATGTTGAGATTATTATTGTGAAAGGAACTGTCAGATATCAGGATTACTCTTGTTTTCATCTGTTGGATTAGATTGGCCTTCATACTCTGTTTGTGATACGACCAATAATTGATATAACGGCCAGAGCTCATTGGTTTTCTATACCAATCGATGAGTATGGTATTGTATGGTGATCTGATGAATAACGTAACTAGAAAAGGCACGCTATTATATTCATTCTCTCTTTCTATTGTAAATTGTATGTGTGGGTCGTAGCTATTGGAAGATGAACGGAATTTCTAGGTATTGCTATAATACCATCAACATATTTTTTAAGGAAGGGTGGTTTGTATGGGAGGACATACGTGACCTTGTCTAACAAATCATCATTAACATATGCTGCCAGTATGGGGCTTATTTTTGCACCCATTGGGGTACCAAATGTTTGTTTATAATATTTATTATTGAATGTGAAATATGTATTATTGAAAAGGAAGGTAATTAAATTTATAAAACTGTCTTTTGTCAAATTGCAAAAACCATTAATGACGCTCCACTTATTATCTATTGCTCTTAGGCAAGACTGTAAGTACACATTGCTAAACAGAGAAACCACATCCACGCTCGCTAGTACAAAATTATTTGGTAGTTTAAATTTATTGAACATACTGTTTACTTGAAAAGAATCCTTAAAGTAATATTCGTTATCAAAGTCATATGCTTTTGTCAATATGTCATTAAGAAAAGATGAAATAGCTTCTGTGGGTGCTCCTATTGAAGCCACTATTGGCCGACCAGACAACGTCGGTTTGTGTATTTTTGGAAGTGAATAAAATTTTGGTGAAACTGAATTGTACGACGTTCATTTCTTTCTTAGTAACTCATCGATTTCGTCATTCATATGAGCTAATTTTAATAATTTGTTACTATTCAATTGAATAGATGAGGTTGGATCAGAACGAAGCTCAATGTATGATTCGTTGCTCACTATGAGATCATTTGACATCGCCATATATTGATCTCTGTTCATAACTACAGTTACATTGCCCTTGACTTGGTAACAATTAAGTTTGGATTATTCTTTAGAAACTTTTTCAATTGATTATATAAGCAGTGAAAAAATGAAGAATTCCGTTGTGAATTGTGAAAACCATTTGTAATAATATTAGTAGATTTTGAGATCGCAATATTTCTTTTATGATTATCCGAAATCGATGAGGTGATGCAAGAATACTCTTTAAAGAGATATCTTTCCCTATCAAAGGTTCAATACAGAACTTTGGGCCTGATAAAAAATTTAAAATATCTTGAGGAATATGAATATTAGATAAGTTTTTTACCCACCTTGTCTGAGTGTTTAATTTTTCTTGAAACTGGCCCTCTTTCAATTTTTGTAGTTTTGATAATTTTTGTTTTGTTTTACTCTATGGAAAATTATTTGAAAAGATTTGTGTTGTCTACTGGAAAATTCTAAAAAAATTAGTTCATTTGTCAAATTAATTATGTCAGATTTAAATTTTGATAACATAGATTCATATTTGTGAATGATTTTATGATTGAAGTCAATGTCTATATTTAGTAACTTATTTCCTAATCTTAAGTTGAAATGTTTGGATGCATTTGCGAATGTAGGGTCCTGTCTGAGGAATAAGTCGTCTATTGGTTTTATGGAGTGTTGTATGTAGCATCCCTGATGATGATAATAAATATTATCGAAAGCTTGGAATCCTTGTTAAAAGAGTACACTTATTGGCCTCCTGCATAACCCAAATACCAATCACTTAATTCGTATCTAGTCAGCAAATAAAACTACAAATTCCGTAACTTCTAGAATGGGTTCCTACCAGAACATCCGGTCTATACATGGACAAGACACAGTGATAGTTATGAAGAACTGGTCCAAGATAAATATCAAACTTGCAAAGGAATACAACAGAAGATGCTTCCTCCTCAAATGCAGAACACTAGGGTTGTCACCTGCACACATACAACACTCCATAAAACCAATAGACGACTTATTCCTCAGACAGGACCCTACATTCGCAAATGCATCCAAACATTTCAACTTAAGATTAGGAAATAAGTTACTAAATATAGAAATTGAGTTCAATCATAAAATCATTCACAAATATGAATCTATGTTATCAAAATTTAAATCTGACATAATTAATTTGACAAATGAACTAATTTTTTTAGAATTTTCTAGTAGACAACACAAATCTTTTCAAATAATTGTCCATAGAGTAAAACAAAAAATTTTATCAAAACTACAAAAATTGAAGGAAGGTCAGTTTCAAAAAAAAATTAAACACTCAGACAAGGTGGGTAAAAAACTTATCTAATATTCATATTCCTCAAGAAATTTTAATTTTTTTATCAATATATGGCGATGTCAAATGATCTCATAGTGAGCAACGAATCATACATTGAGCTTCGTTCTGATCCAACCTCATCTATTCAATCAAATAGTACCAAATTAATAAAATTAGCTCATATGAATGACGAAATCGATGAGTTACTAAGAAAGAAATTAACGTCGTACAACTCAGTTTCACCAAAATTTTATTCACTTCCAAAAATACACAAACCGACGTCTGGTCGGCTAATAGTGGCTTCAATAGGAGCACCCACAGAAGTTATTTAATCTTTTCTTAATGACTTATTGACAAAAGCATATGACTTTGATAACGAATATTACATTAAGGATTCTTTTCAAGTAAACAGTATGTTCAATAAATTTAAACTACCAAATAATTTTGTACTAGCGAGCCTAGATGTGGTTTCTCTGTTTAGCAATGTGTACTACAGTCTTGCCTAAGGGCAATAGATAATAAGTGGAGCGTCATTAGTGGTTTTTGCAATTTGACAAAAGACACTTTTATAAATTTAATTACCTTCCTTTTCAATAATACATATTTCACTAACAAATTGGATCAAATTTTGTAATTAGATAAGGTTTTGCTCTTTAAGTTTATCTATACAGGCATCTTTCCTGAAAAAAACGCGATTTTACACACAAAAAAATTTATTTCGAATCGGTAGACCGATCGATCGCTATCTGCTCTCGTGCTAACAATGTATAGCGCCATCTCGTAAATTTTTGAGGTACTTTCATTGTTGCTATTGGATGTTAGCCTACTGGTACCGCTAAACTTTGTGAGATGGCGCTATATGACTTACCGAATTTGGGCATCAAATCAATGTTATATATTATTTTCTTTGGTTAGTCCAAGGAACTCATAAGGTTTATTCTAAATGTATATTTGTAGCCAACCTGTGCACTAGGTAAGATTGCAAAATATGAATATGTAATAAGTATGTGATTCGTATCTAGAAAAAAACTGTTGAGCAAAGCTTGGTCGCCCAGGTACTGGTATATAAATTTCCTAATCTATGTTTACATTCAGTCATTTCACGCTGTTCACAAATGTTTATTCTGTTCTTAGGGTTCCATACCTTTGCTTTTACTGGAAAACTCATATTGAAATGGAATAAAAATTTATTGTAAAATACTGAATACTTGCATCTTTTGAGGTGATATGTTTACAAGTCTTCCCAGTTGAGTAGCTTTAACCTATTACAGACACTCCCTCCTGGAGGGCAATAGATTTACACTATTGTGTATTTTTCGTTACAAACCCTTTATTTCACAATATTCTATCACGTTTTCACATGCCAGATTATGCACGCTCATGTTTTCCTTGGTTTGGTAACCATGCTTTACATAAATTACATTTCCTCCATGCTTGTTTTCTTCAGTTCTGCAGAAACTTGCTGCTAGGTACAAATTTTGCATAACATTTGTGCCTCCGTCTTCCAGTGTTCAGTGACGCACATACACACACACACAGTTCATGTGGTCGCTTAGCAAGTCTTGGACTTGTTCCACAAAATTACCGAGTGATTGAACATTTATGTGGATAATACTCCATGCATTGTTACAAGGCCGTACCCAGGGAAGGGGGGGGGGGGGTTAAACCCTCCGAAATCTGTAAAATATATCTAGAATAAGGTGAAAAAAAATGTGTGTGTAATAAAATTTGGTAAAATGTACATTGCATTATTTACTTTAGAACCAAACCCCCAACCCGAAATTTTTCTCTGGGTACGGCCTTGCATTGTTATGGTTTTAAAATTGTTATCTCAATCTTTCATAAAAAATCTCCCGCTTGTTGTTTGAGGAATTCACTGAGTCTTCTGAAGTTGAATCTTGTGATTCCTACTCCCGATGGCCAGAATTTTAAGTCTTACATTTCCTCCATTTTACTGGTGCTGTTAGTAAAAAGGATTTGGTCTTTTTTTTGGTGGTGATTTCTTGTACTCTCATGTCCATGTTACTGAATCCTGCTCATTCTTTTATAAATTCTGACATTTGCTGCTTCTGTGGATTGTTTGACCCTGTAGAGTTGAATCAAAACTTTTCTTTCTGCTCCAGCGAAGCCCTTGGTATCTTTCTCGTAATCCTAACCAGTATATTTTTCTTGTTGTGTCTTTTGAAGTAATTACACTACACAGTGAGATTGCTTCTAGAAAATCTGTTGCCAATTCTTCCAGTCTTCCTGATGATCGTGGAAGCATGATATAGAATTTCATCAGCAAAAATGTATTGAAGAACTAGTGATTGCGATGCCTCTCTTGCATCAATGATACAAATGGTTTCTGGTGAGTGCTCCGTCTTGGAAAACATAAAATATTTTTTCTACTTTCAGATTTTTTCTTTTGAGTTTTAGGGTCCTTTCAAAATATCAATCAGATGGAGTTCAATGTGGCTTTAGCCAGGGAAGTAGTTTTCTGTTAGATATTCACAAAAGTAACTTCATTTTTATCGTGGATTTTTCAATTTGCAGAAAAATCTTTCCATTCAATATTCAACTGAGAATGTTTCCCTTTCCACCTTAATTCTTTCTGGTAACTCGTAAAATTTGATGGAATTATAATTTATGTTTCTGGTGTTATAATTAATTTGGGGTATATAATCTGAGAACTGTTTATTCTTAGTGAAAAACAAGACATTCTTGAATATACACCGGTACAATTGTTAATTTTTTAGCTGAACGAAACTTACTCTCACATAATTCTCTAGAAATTAATTTATACATAATTCTTACAACCCTTTTCTGAATAGTAAATAAGTGCTCTCTCTATGGCACTACTGCCGCCATACAGGGTTATTCATTGGGAAATGCGCATACAGTAAGGGTAGATGGAGGACACCGAGGTGCTTCTAAATAACCTATATTTTATGGGTTTATCGTTCTTTATAGCCAAGATACAGGGTGATTTATTAATTTCACCCATTTTTTCAATTAATCATAACTTATGAACCACCCTATACATTTTTGTAATATTTGGTTCGTATGTTCTTTGTCCACAGTGGTGTCGATTAACATAATAAAAAAGTCTTATTCCAGGTCTGGCCTTAAAAAAATTAATAAGTAGGTTTCAAGTCGAAACAACACCCTGTATATCAATATTTTAAAATTTTATTGACAAATTTGGAAAGAGCAGAAAAAAATAAGTAAAACTAAATGTATTTGGTGTTTCCGCATACAACTTTTTCACTTATTAACTTGAGTCAAATCTAGATGTTTCGATAATGAGGCGGCACAAAATATTTTTTTTCCCCAAATGGTACTTTTCCATCATTAATCCATAAAATCATAAACTGTTTCTTATTCTCCTAATTTCTGGATCCCAACCTTATTGAAAAACGAGAGGACATGTCCGTATTTGGGACAAATTATTATTATCAATGACTAACTTCCAACCACCCTGTATGCGTAAAAAAATTATCATAGCATTTGCTCATTGCGCTACATTTAAAAAAAAATTAAAAAAAGAGGAAAAATGCCCCTCCCGAAAAAAGCATAACTTCATTTTAAACAAAAATAAAGTTGCAACAAATCTACATTTTAAAGGTTACATAACAAAAAATAAAAAAATCTAATTTTCTTTATCTGCGTCTAATTAATTTTTTTTAGCTAGGGCATTATCATTTCTCGACTCTTCTGATGCATTCTTGATAATAATAATATCAAGCAGTCTGTATGTTTTGTTTAATTTAGTAAATAATACACAATAGGTTTGATATCCCAAATTATTGTAATTGTCTGAAAGTTGGCTGATGTCAGAGTACAATTTTGACGTTAGTTGATGACTTTAGAGTTTGTACTTGTGTTGTTACATTATTTGTTGATAACAGTTATTGCTTACTTAAAATGCCACACAAATTTGATAATAATGAATATGCAGACATGTTGTAAGTCTATGGATTTTGTGATGGTAATGGAAAAGCTGCCCAAAGAGAATATGCACGGCGATTTCCTGGCCGGCAGTTACCTAGTGACCTGTCACTAGGTAAAAGTCCTGACTTTTTTTAATGTGTTTAGTTACCTTAGAGAACACAGTAAATTTCCAACTGTAGCACAAAATGAAAGATGAGAAAGACAATATATCGATTTGGATCAAGATATTCTCAACCTTGTACAAAATGATCCAAAAATTAGTACGATAAGAATCAGTCACGCCACTAATGTTCCTCAGTCTACTGTTTGGCGAAGATTAAGAAAAAATAATCTACATCCGTACCATTTACAGCAAGTTCAGAGGCTACAAGCAGGAGATGAAATTGCTCTTTTAGTAGAATTTTTTTATTTTCTGTTATGTTTAACCTTTGAAATGTAGATTTGTTATTTTTGTTTAAAATAAAGTTATGCTTTTTTCTGAATTGACATTTTTCTCTTTTTTATATTTTTTTTTAATGTAGGACAATGAACAAATAATATATTTTTTTTACGCATACAGGGTGTTTGAAAGTTAGTCATTGATAATAATAATTTGTCCCAAATACGGAATTCCTTCGTTTTTAAAAGGTTGGGCCGAAATAGTTGATGATTTTATGGATTAAAGCTGGAAAAAATAATAATTTTGTGTCACCTCATTATTGAAACATCTAGCTTTGAATCAAATTAATAAGTAAAAAAGTTGTATGCGGAAACACCAAATACATTTAGTCTTACTTATTTTATTCTGCTCTTTCCAAATTTATAAATAAATTTTAAAATATTGATATACATGTTGTTGTTTCGACTCGAAACCTACTTATTATTTTTTTAAGGCCGGACCTGGAATGAGATTTTTTTAAATTATGTTAATCGACACCACTGTGGACAAAGAACATACGAACCAAATATTACAAAAATGTATAGGGTGATTCATAAGTTATGATTAATTGAAAAAATGGGGAAAATTAATAAATTACCCTGTATCTTGGTTATAAAGAACGATAAACCCATAAAATATAGGTTATTTAGAAGCACTGTTGTCCTCCATCTACCCTTATTGTATGCGCGTTTTCCAATGAATAATACCTGAAACTAGATTCAAAGTTTGCACAATACACAACATAAGTAAATATATATAAAATTTCAAATGCTTAGACAGTATTCTTATTGCATAGCACACTTTGCATGATTTTCTGGCTATTCATTAATATAATCATTCCAATTTAGGTTTATTTTCTGAAAAACCAGTTATTTATCATGTTGAACATCACATTGGCTTTGTCTAATATAGGTTGAACAGTTTTCCTACAATCAGAATATTCGTATTATCAGCGTTTACCATTTTACAATCAGATGGCATATAAATTTGCAGAAAACTCTAATTTCTTAGGGCGGAGGGGCTCAAATCATCCCCTATTGACCTTATTTTAAGGAATCCATTTCTTAACGATGATTTAGATTTTTAATGTCAAATGGAATGGTAAATAAGGGAATATAGTATTTAGCAAACTCATTACCATACAAATACTATATATCTTTATAAAAATCGTTGTTACCCATTTTTTCAACATATGATATGGAGATTTCTTTAAATAAGGTCAAATGGAGATGAATCCCCCTGCGTATGATAAGCCATGCAAATGCTATATTTCTATATCATGCCTCGTGATACATTTTTCACCGATGATATAGATTATTGAAAATAAATTTAATGGGGGGTGATTTCCACCCCTCTGACGCCAAGTAAGGTTTTAGGGTTTTCTGCAAACTTATTACCATAAAAATCCCACATCTCTTAATGAAAATCGGATGGTAAGTAAGGAAATGGAGTATTCGGCAAACTCATATGCCTTGTAAATACTATATTTCTATTCAAAATGCATTGTGACACCATATTTTTCACCAACAATATGGATATTCTAAAATAAAGTCCGTGGGGGATTTGGAGTAAAACAAAGCATTGGAAAGATGTTACTGTAAATCATTCAATCAATCATTCAGACTTTTTTTGTGGGAGCAGAAAAATCGTTAATTCACGACCATTGACAAAAGTTTCCATAAATCGAACCATAGATCCTACGGATTATAAAGCACTCACCCCAAATCATTTTTTATTGAGAATTATTGGTGATGGACAAATACCACCCACCTATGAATACTAATCCAAACTTTTTGAGGAGTAGAGGAAATCTAGAATGTTGGTCGACTCCTTTGGGAAAGTGGATCAAAGACAACAAACCTAAATGTTGTTACTGTCAATGAACATGCGACAAGATATGAATGAAATTTGGGCCGAATAACTCAACATATCCAGGCCCTTATGGCGGAATACGAGTTGTGTATGTTCAAAAGTCAACCTCCTAGTACCCACGGCTAGTTTCAAAAATATTCCGATTAGAGCTAGGAGAAAACTAGTTTCTTAGCAGGAAAGGATGTTTGGAATACTAGCTTAGTAGTTTTTTAATAATACCTCATTGTTAGAATCCTGTATACAATGTTGCGTTACATAAAAAAATAGTTATAACCCAAATTTCATAAGCATCCAAAGATTTAAAAGTCTGAAGAAAAAAAGGTTATGAATTTTTCATCAAAATTTTATACTTTGATGGCAGACATACTTTGTGATTCAAGTTTGGTCACATAATCTATTCATAATTGATGTATGGGGTTTTTGAGGTTAACGACCTAGAACATTTTGTCCAAATTCAACAATTTGTTATGGTGGACAAACGTTGTGATTTATACTCAGAATCTATCCAAAATTACAGGTGAACTGTCGAGTAAGCATCCTGACTTCGAGTCCTGTTTGGAAACTTTTGCAAAAAATTACTTGTATAAAGAAGTACTCCAAACAGACTTGTTCAGATTGTGTTCATAACTTAACTCTTTGGTATTTTTGTTTACATGATTTCAAAGTACTTGTTCTGGTTATAACTGAAAGTAATAAACAGTATTGCTCAAAATGACAATCAGTTTTTTTTTAAATATATATAATATATAGGTCCATTTATAAATAAGTTAGGTTATATTCCATGTGTAGGATTATTATGTCATAATTACTTTGATAAAATGGTACCTCATTTTAATCATTTTTGAACTAATAAAAAATTTGCAATGAAAAAATAAAAGCTCAGGAATATAGTTATGGCACATCAAAGGTCAATAGGGTCCCACCCCCTTCTTTTTTGCAACAAAAAGGATTCTTATAGTATTTTTAAGGTTGGGAATGCTATAAGGCCGAATTTAAAATAAAAAAATTTGAATGATATTTTTACAAACAAACTTTTTTATAAGTTCAAAATATATCAGAAGCTGAAAATTTTATAAATAATGTGATCTCGAACTTGAAAATGTTATTAATATCATTTTAATATAAATATGAATACAGAAAAATAGCCTTTATCGACATTTGAAGGGCCGTAACGCCGAAAATATTCTAGTACACCAAGTTTTAATTGGAGATTTGCCTTAGGCAAGCATAAACATGTAGAAACATAAATCACTCCCACAATGGATATATCAAAACGAAAATCTTTCTGAAATTGCCTTTAGTACGCGTGATGAATGTGATGATACAACAGATTCCGTTTCTTGACCGTTCACGAGAACCAGCTTGGGGTCGGTGAACGGTGTAGAAAAACTAGGTAAATATTTCTTCAATATTCACAATTAAAAAACGTATTGGTTGAGCGAAGACGATCTATAGAACATGATTAGGCAGAAGTGAATATTCGAAAATATAATATTCATTGTGACCTAATAATGGGCAGAATGTCGCATATCAATAATAAATACCCCTTCTCGTCATCGTCCATAATTTCTTGCTTTAATCTGAGCATTCGCATGCTTTTCTTATACACCTTGCACAACACAACACCTTGCTAAAGGTTATTATGGGTACACTGCAGCCGGTAACATTCACCACGTCCAAGCTCCAAGCATTACACACACTACCACTACACTACAATACAATGGCAGCTCCAGAACTTCCGTCACATCCATGTGAAATTAAATTTGAACGCCACCGCCATCATACTGTTATTTTTATATAGATTCATAAATCAATACATACCCGTACTCGTACTCTTCCATTATTATTAAGACTTCTTACACTAAACTTAAAATTAATATAAATCTAACGTTAAGAACTATCCTAATTAACAACTACCGTAGGAATACAGACATATTGACTGTTGACATTAGAAAGAAGAGGGGAGGGGAAATAGCATCCATTTCGCGAATGTGGTGGGAAAGTTGTTCAGACAATGCCTTACACGAAAACTTTTATTACTTACGTTTTGTTGGACCTATTCTAGTTTTAGAACAAGTATTCTTGCGTTTTGTTGGCAGATCTGGTTGACCCTGAGATTAATTAATTTTTAAAGTTATTCATTCTGTCTGCTCGCTGTGAGACTTGTTTTGTTATAACGCAGATGAGGCTTGATAGCATTGATCAATAAAACAATTATTTGTAGAATCATGTGATCATGCGAAGAGCTAATTATTATTTCAGATTTATTTCCTTATATTTTTTCGAACATATATTACATTCTGGGACAGATGAAACCGTTGAGAATTCAGGAAAAATGTCGAAAAGCTGATCAGAACAAAGCGCAGCTGTATTTTGGCCGATCAGCAGCCTCGTTTGGTTGTCAACCTCGATTACGATTCAACAGTTTGATCAAGCAAACGTCAATAAGGCCCGGTTGTTCAATCAAGGATGACCAAGTGATTGGGCTTAAACCAGGATTACCAATTTTCTTTTCAGTTGTTCAATACGGATTTATGAGATAAACCTAGTTCAACATGTCTCATGAATTCGAGGGTTTAAGGAGATAATTTGCCGACTCTAACATATTTGATTCTTTGACATTTCAATTAGGCACTCCCACGTGACCCAATATGGCGGTTGTTGGCAAACAAACTGATAATCGCCATAAGAATATAATTGTCAGTGTGTACCTTTGGTTTGTAAAAGTGTATTTTTGGTCATTTTCGGAGCTTTTGTGTTGTTAATTAATAATATTCAGATGGAGAGTGATTACCTGAAGACACTATTGTTGAGAAGCAGAGGCTTTGGTGAACGGTATGCTTGAAAATACATCCCCATCTTCTGTTTACATTTTTATCAATGTATTTGTTACAGGTATAAAATGAAGTTGAGGATTGATCAGTGATTTAGATCCTTTTTACACTGAATATTTCTGAACTGAATTGTTCAATTGTTGGTGCTCCTCCTGTTACGAATATGGATATTATTTCGTATTTGCTTTTTACTCAGCTTTCCCAAATGCAGATGAAGCCCTATACAAGTTTAGAACCCATACATATTTTGAATCTGTCTTCGTTGTGGAAGTGAGAACAAAAATTCAGAATCATTCATATATTTTAGTTAGTCTAGTATGTTTTCTCCTAGGCAGCAGGTTTTTTCTTATTGGTACATGTACAGTTGCAAATCTTGAGTCATCGAAGTGAATTATTATATACATTGATTTGATATTTAAGAATATTACTTCTCAACTTTTATAATAGTTCTTTCTAATCAACATAACTTTTTTTCAGGTCAAGTATTCACAAAAGGCAAATTAAAAATCTTCAGATGTTTGGTACATAATTGAAACGGATGAAAGCATTTGTACTGCTCACTGTACTTGTATGGCCGGAAATAGTAAAGTAGGTGGTCATATTGGTGCTATATTAGAGGCAATGTCATGCACAGATTTGGAAGCTGTGTGGCCAATGCCATCCAGTCAAAAAAATAATTGGACGACTTGCTTCTTGCTCAGTTGTTTAAAAAAATCTGATTCAGTTGATTACTCTTAATTTAATACCAACCCAAACAGCACTAGACATCCTAAAGACGTCCAATTTATGTACATATAATGCCTGAACGTCCAGAGGCATAAAATGGACGTCTCTAAGACGTACATGACTGGACGTCTTAGAGACGTACATGAATGGACGTCTCCGAGACGTCCCTCAGAAGTTAGGAATGTTGTTTTTTTTTTCAATAAAGTGACATCAAAGCTTTTCTGAAAGAGGCGCAGTATATGATGTTTAGTGAAAACAAAATCCTAAATAAGTATACAGATGATCTGTACAACATTATAATTTGAATAACTGTATAGTTTTTGTTGAAATTTTCCCATGCAAGAAGTGACCATTCCTCATTTTTTCTCCTTTATATGCGATCTCATTGAGCGGTTGTTGATGTTGAAGCTTTCTTTTCACCGGTTTCCATATCATGTAACGAAGAATGATTAAGCGACCTTTCAATTGGTGGGATTTGACAAATGTCAGTTTTCAACCAATCATAAAAGCACAATGAAAAAGGGTGCAGCAAATTATCGTCGAGCGTCGGGACTTCTCGTCCTCTTCCGTCTTTTCTCCTCGAGCAATTTGGACTTCGGACTGTGTACCAATTATTGTGGTTGCGTTGTTTATGTGTTACAGTGTTATTGATAATCGTCGAAAAAAACAATCAATCGAGGTAAGTCGACTCCATATACTATAATGGCTCTACAGAAATATTATATGCGTCCCGAAAGGCATACCAATTTTTGTCCATACTTGGATGATTGCGTAAGTTCAACCAACATCGTGATGGCGGGTAGTAATGGAAACCGAATGTCACCCCTGGAAAATATAAATCTGACCAAAGATACAAGGACGGTTGCACAAGACGAAAATAATAGTTTTTCCATTGTAAATAATGCAATGACAGGTGCAGACAGTCAAAATGATAATTTTTTCATTCCCAATCATTCATCCATGCTAGGAAACGAACCATAAGCACAAGCTGTTGATCCGCCATCAGCTGATCATTTTTGTTTTTCAGATGATAGTAATGACTCCTGTAATGAGACGGAAATAACACCACTCTTGTTATCAAATTGGGTTTTGAAACATAATATAACCTAAACATCCTGAGTTTACCATGTGATGCAAGAACGTTCTGACAAACCTGATTTTATTTCATAATTTGAAAAAGTTTATTATTGTTCTAGGTGTCAGTGAAATGACAAGAATATTCAAGGATCGAAAGGAAACTGAGAAATCCATACAGGCTTGGTTGAGAAGAGCGGAAGATCGAACATCATACAAAAATAACAAAAATGTTTAGATAATTCAATAAAGAATATTGTACAAATTTTGTTTTTCTCAATTATATTTCTAACCATAAATGTACTGAATACTAAAGTCCTTCTAATGTCCAGAAAAGATTTCATTCAGGTCCGTATTGGACATAAACTGGACATTCGAGAGACATCTTAAAAACGTCTTTATGGACGTCTTGGAGACGTCCATATTGACGTCTTCGAGACGTCCTTAAGACGTCCCGTTTTGTAACATTGGACGTCTTAAAGACATCCTTTGGACGTCTTTAAGATTTCACTGGACGTCTTGATGACGTCCCGAACATCTTAGAGTGGATGTCTTAAAGACGTCTTTAAGATGTATTTGTGCTGTCTGGGAATTATAAGAAAATTACACAATATTGATATTTGTATATAGTACAATTTCGATAAATTCACATATACCAATTTTTACTGTTAATAAATTACAATACCCTTTGAAGGTTGTAAACGATGTGGTAACTTGATTACTCTCGTTTCGGATGTCCATCGTCTTAATGTTCTTGAAAATGTTTTCACGATGTTTCAAATGTTTGTATGTGCAATCGTCTGAATACAGTATTCACATTCGAAACATCGTGAAAACCTTTTCAAATACATTAAGACGATGGACGTCCGAAACGAGTGTAATCAAATACAACACCCTTCACAAGACTTGATCGGGGCTTTCGATAATTCCCTAAAATATCTAAAATGGGAAGGTTGAGATTGAAAGACATTCTCAAATATTTTTATTTAATTAGTCACCAGAATCGTAAAGAAGATTAGTATTCCAGTAATTCAATAACAATACCAATAAGAATGTTTTTTGAGGAGTAGGTACATGTATATGAACATTCATTTGGAGTTTTCTCTACTTTTGAAGTGGAAAATATATCAATTATCTATATATATATATATATAAATATATGAACTTTATTTGAAATGGGACCTAATGTACAATAGTTCAGAGATATACAAGTAGGCAAATTCATACAAGTAATCGTAGGAACAAATCAAATCACGAAAGTCTGAAGTTATAGGTAGGTATCCATGACGGAATGAAGGATATTATCACGAATGTGCACACAGGGTATGTCTGCTGCAGCCTCTCTGATACTTGATTTTCGAATCCGTAAAATCTTCTAGGTTGATTGCAGCTAACCATAGAGCTCTTCTCCTCCTCGATAAGTCATTTTAACTGGTCAAAAACTTATGATTTGAAACTGTAGACACCGAGTGAAACCCGACTCTATCATCCCTGTCGTGAAGGGACCCACAGTTAACTACAATGCAAATAAGGGGCATTTTTCTTCAGTTGAAGCACGAATTATAATCCAAAATTGAAAAAACTACTCAAATTCGCACAGAAAATCCCAAAATAAACACTTTTACCACTATGGTCGCTTATGACAAATTACAATGTGCCAACAGCCGCCATATTGCTTTCGTTTTGACAGGTCGATGGATTGCCTAATAGACATTCTGAAAATTAAAATTGTGTTGAAGATATAACAGACATAAGATGTTTGTGCCCCATGGAGGAAGAGACCTGTATTTAGACAACGTACCGTAATTTCGGGTGACTTTAACCCAGCTGGGTGACTTTGGCTCATTTTGATAGACATTATTGATTATATAATTTAAATATTGCCTTTTTGAACCAGTTTTTTTATCAGATTGATTTTTCGTGATTCTTTCTATTATACATGGGTACCTATATATACCTATAGAGTATGTATTATATACGTGCAACACTGTATTCCATTCAGGAGTCTTTTGCAACCAAATTCAACTTGCATTAGGTTTGCAGCTCTGAAATTAGCGCCTGAAACAATCATGAAAAAGGCACAGTGTAATAGTACCAGTTATTTGGAGAAATTTAGCCAACAAATAGTCATGAAAATAAGCCCAAAAATAGGCACGAAAAAGGCATAGTGTAATAAGGGTTTAAAAATTTGTCTGCAACTAGCAATATGTTGTTTTACTCATTTATGATGATTAAAAATGAAATAATTTGTTATGGACCAATTTCTTTTGCTTATTTTATCCGTCGGGTTACTTTGGCCTATGTACATGTTATAAAGAGAAAAGCACGCAAAATATAAGCCATGGGTCAAAGCCTGCCGGCAAAATCGTAACAAAAAATATACTCCCAAATAAAAATCAAATCCTGATTTTTCATACCAAAAACGTTTGTCATAAAAAACTAAAATCGTCACAAATGCAAATCTACATGATCTGTTCTCAGGAATCTCAAGCAAATGTTGATTTATTGTTGGTTGATGAGTTATGTTTCGAAGATAATATTTATTTATATATCTCAATCATATGGGTTTTCTCTAGATTCTACTCCTCTCTCTGTAGTTCCAAGAAAAGTTGGTGTTTTTCTTTCATGTGATCATTTTTGTAAATCTACAAGATCTGCTTTTGACAGAGCCCAAGTAGAAATTTTGTCTTTTATTATTGTTAAGGTGCTATTCCTTTTTTTTTTGGGCCCTCCGCAGATGGTATTCATTACTTATTATAGCCCACACCTTCAATTTTTGCGAATTAGTAACTGCGTCCGTTTCTCACATCCTACAATATCTTCGTATTTTTTTACCAGTAAAATGCTATTGTTTTCCTCACCTTCATTGAATTTATGAGTATTTTTTTTCTTAAGAGACGCCTAACTATTTATAGAATACACTTGGCTTTTTTCGATCAATTTTTCTGTATACGTTTGACAAAACGATGAATTCTTAGGTTAAGTTTGATTCAATGTTTCTGTACGGTCCGAATGATGGTACAAGCGAAAAAATGTGTTGCCAACATATGAAAACAATGAATTAAGGAATCCAGGATTAGTTTTTCATTGAAAAATGCATTACGTTCTAATACATAGTTAATTAATAATCCGGGTTTAGATAATCAACGGTTCAAACTCGCATTGAACAACCGGGCCTAAGTTGTTAAATTATTCCCCATAATGGTGAGCTGTACAAATTTCCAGAATATATAGTACATTCGTATATTATCCTTTTGAGGACCACTGGTTATCAATGACACCACACCAGTAATATCCACCCTATTATTTTCCTACCGGTTTTACGTGGTAACCACGGTGTTTAATGATAGGCGACTGAGATTAAGATCGTTGCGCCAGAACGGTAGAAATTGGAACTACTATTTTCTAAAAATAACACCAGATACCACTCCTTTGAGATTTTCTGGCAAGTGGTTGAATATCTTGCATCCATTATATAATTATATATTAATGAATCTTTCACAAGAGAAGATGAAGGAATTGGCAGTTTCAAATGCTGATTTTGTCGGGTAGAATAAGTGTTTACTCTATTAAAATTAGATTTGTGTTTGTGTATGAGGCATACTGTTTCCATTATATATATATGGATATGACAGTCAGTATTTTGTGATTTTTAAAGTGAAGTCTGCATGAGTCTCGAAGTCTTAGTTTGCATAGGCTTCTCAGAGCACGTTTTTGTTGAACAAAGACACTTTGTAGAGAGGAACTATTACATGCTCCCCAAAATGGAATGCCATACCTTAGTTGCGAGTCTATTAAAGCATAATGAACTGCTTTTGCAGCTGAATATCCCAACTCATTTGATGCCATTTTGACGGCATAGCAACCAGAGGATAACTTTTTATTGTGGTTGTTTATATGAGTATTGAATTTTAGTCTACAATCAATGAATAGCCCCAAAAATTTGGAATTTGTTTTTTTTCAATCATTTATAGTATCTAGGGATATGTATTCTATTGTGCATCTGAATGAAACTATATTGGTTTTGGATGTGTTAAATTTTAGTAGATTTGATCACACCACTTTTTCACCATTTGCCCAGATAACACAGGATATCTTATGGATATCCATTTCATGTCCAATTCTGGTCGAAATATCCCTGGATTTGAAATGGACATCCATAAGATATCCGTCGACGGATTTGAAATGGTTATCCTTCAGAAGATATCATATGGATGGCCATAAGATATCCGGAGCAAATATGGATAAGTTTAAATTGCAAGATTGATTTTTATTGTGTCAATTTCTGAGCTTCTTTCATGCTCGTACATATAGATTAATTTTTTTGGAAAAATCTCATGTTTCGTTTTTCTACTTGATTTGAAATGGATATCCTTCAGAAGATATCCTAGGGATAGCCATGAGATATCCAAAGCAATCATAAATGAATGTAAATATTCTCGTAGATACACAAATTGTACCTTTTCAAAAATATGTTGTTGCGGGGACCCTCTGCGACTACAGAACAGATATACATGTGTCTGCGACAGCCTGGCCAAAGATTATTGTTCTACGAACAAGATCCCTCACAGAACAGTTGGCGCGGAAATGAGATGAAATCCTTGAAATTTACTACAATGTTTACATGTCTGTCAAAAATCAGATGACTGCCCGATTTTTCTTGAAGATCTGGAAAATTTCCCCGATGACATAGTTTCATTAAACTTTCCGATACAAACTATTACCAAGCCATTCACTGCCCATCTCTGCTGGACTATTACCTCTCTAACAACTCACAACCTCAACAAAATCAGAGAGTTTATTGTAGATATCATAAAATATGTTGATGAAGTTGAGAAATCGATGAATCATGGTCTGCGACAGTCTAGGCTGCTTCCAGCTATTTTAGAATGACTTATCCGGAAAAGGTGAGCCCTACTAACAAAGTCGAGTAGAGAAAACAATCTGAATCAGTTCTTCTTTTATTTTTCAGTAATACCCGCATGAGATAATCGGAGGAGGGGGATCTAAACCAAGAAGTTGGTCGGAAGAACAAGGCCCACTGTCAAGATCGATAAGGCTAATGACTATTATTAGTATACTTATCACTTTTAAAACCAAAGTTTGAATAGTTACAATCTAATGTAGACCTTTTTGGTTCGATCGTCAATTGCAGATTCAGTAATCCGGTTCTTTTTGAGAATTTCATAATTCAATATAAATAAATTGACCTAACCTAACCAACAAAAATGGAGTCCATATTATATTATATCCATCGTCAATAACTGAAACTCTTCGACGCATTCTCAAGACTAAAACAATCATTTATAAATCATGAAATGTTGAAATTTCATGCTTATATAAATGAGAACATATTCTCTTAATATTTCATCCCATTCGAAAATCTTGATATTTCCTACATTTTTTTAATACGAAAACACCCGAAGGTCCGAAGCGTTTTCTCGTGTACGATCCCCGACACTTGGTTTTCCTGACTCCTAATTGGCTAAACCACATCTAAACCAAACTCTGATTTTATTAATGAAATCAAAAGTGACAGCATTTGGAGGATTTTGATACGATTTTACTATTTCATTCATGAATAGGGTAAGTGATTTCTCTTGTCCCCTCTACTCTTTGGCCTGGCCATACTATACGCCGACTATACCGACTATACTGGCGACGTCTGTCTGAGGAAGGTCGAAGGTCATAGTCATAGGACTGAATCCAAACAAAAGTTTTTTTTTTTCTATTTTCCTTCGTTTTTGATACCCTGTTGGTCTGGACCATAGACAAATTAAAAATAAAGAGACTGTTTGAAACATTGGCGATCTTGACCACCAAGTTTTTGGTACGGCCAGTCGCGCATGGAGGCGCTGCTCGCAATCAGACGACTGACGAGATGATAATTTTCCAATTTCGACATTTGTCAGAAAATGACAAACCACGTAATAATTTCAGAATAATTCTACTGTTAATTGTCATCGAAAAATTAATTATAGAAATTATACCATGGACTTGAATTATGAACCCAACATCGAAAATGGAATGTTTTGTTATTCGAGTTGACGCTGAAATTCCTCGAAATATTCTTTCACAAGGTAAAATATAAGCTGCTTTTCACAAACTGATACTTATTTCCATCCATCAGTTGCAGAAATTTTTTCACAAACTGGTACTTATTTCCATCCATCAGTTTCCATTTCCTATTACCATTTGAGGAAGTACGAAGTACACGGTCTCCTTTGTGCTAATAAATTAACAAAATTATTGAAGGTTTGTTGTAAATGTAATTTGTTTTTATTTTGGTTGATTTAATGATAAGCGACTGAAGAATATTTTTAATTTTTTTTTTTAAAAAAATTTTTAATTTTTTTTTAAGATGTTTAATTTTGTTCTTGATATCATGAAATAAAGATTTACTTTGAAACTTTATTTTAACCACGAACGAACTAACAGATTCTACGAATCGATTACTGTATATATTTCATTAGTGATCGATCTGCCATTCCTGTATTTCATACGATACAACCATTCATATGGAATACAAGAATGGCATATCGATCACTTATAAAATATATACCATATCAATCATATAAAAGTAACACATTTGAAAAACCCGCCTTATCTCAATCGGTCTTACCAACTGTACTTAGTTCGCCAGTTGCGAGATATGTCGCCACTGTCTAAACGTGGTGCCAACTTTTACTGCAGGTTTGACAACTCTCTTTATTTTTAGTTTCTCTATGGTCTGGACATAATGGTTTTCATCTGTAGCAATTGATTGTTTCCAAAGGGAATTATATATTGGCCGAATACAGGTAAATATCAATCGAGAAGGACATAACCTATAAAAATCCATTATTTCCAATGCATTTATGTGTTTGCTGTTTGAGTTTCGATATTTTCAGAAATGCTGAAAAGCACCTCGTTACATTTGCCACAATACAAGAGTTTTTCAAATGTCACAGTGCCCAGATTAAAAATGGTGTGAATGCCTACAACAGTGGACATGTGATGAAGATGATTCATCAGTAGATACGAACATTATCCTATTGAAAAAATGAATCTTTCGGAAGAATATTTGGGAACTGGATCGAAGTTCAAAGCTTATGTAGGTAAGTTGTATGTTTTTCTATTCTAGAACTCTTTTTTTAGGTACCTAAATGAAATCTCAAAAATATGACTTTGTGGAACGATGCCTTTCTTCCGTGCTCACTAATATGTTTGCCTCCAAATATAGCTGGTATGGAGCAAAAAAAATAAAGTGGACAACTAAAACTGGCTGAATTATCACTAGGTGAAAAGCCCGTTCAGTTGTTCAATTTATTTGATAATTTGTATTGTCTCATAAGAGACTGCTATTTCAGTGAGAATGCAAAATTTCCAAGAAAAGTTTATGTAAAAAATGCTTATATATATATATATATATATAAATATATATATATATATATATATGTATATCATAGTATACCAATAAAGAGAGAGAAAAACTATGGCAGTGGTATATATATTATCATCATCAGTATTCCAATTCAAAAGAAAGCATAATATTTCTCAGGATTTTTTTGTAAATTTCAACATTAATTATACCCGTGAATATATCATTTCAGAAGCGGCTGACCTCAGTGATTCGACGGAAAATAAAAAATCTACTGAAGAAGTCATCTAGGCTTGGCTGAGAAGGGCCAAAGAATGGCATCTGTCATCTTCTAGAATAAAGGAAACACCTGGATGGACGAAGAAAATAGCATTCTATTTTTTCTTTCAACTTTATTTTTTTGATTATTCTGCATTTAATATTCTGTTTTTATTTTAGAGTTTACATAAACATTTTATTTGTTGATAACAAGTTTATGAGAATTTTTTTGATACCAGAGTTTATTAATACATTTTTTTTGTTCAATACCATTATTTCATTTCCCTCCAGATTGCTATTACTATATTTTATCTTCGATGGATATCCCCGAAGGATATCTTTAGAATATCTCTCAAGGAATCTTTCAGATAGTGTGCTAACCCACTGATACAATAATACTCGACACTATCTGAAACACCTTTATTCCCGTAAACTCGTAAATAACACCCAAATAATTAGTTTCTATACACATTCGCTCCCAGCGATCGGTAGTCCCTCACTGCCTCCTCGATCACCTTCTTCCCACTCCTTTCCTGAGTCATCGTTCACTCATGACTCGTCGTGACAGGCTCCCACATTCCGTCCCTTCTTTTCAGCTTCAATGGCTCAACCCTGATAGCTTCTCCTTTGGATGAGTGGTTGTCATTCGATGCTTCTTGATGTTCCGACCCATCCTTGGTTGTTGATGATCCTGCTAATTCACTCTCCGCTGCTGAAACAGGAAAATGAAATTTACTATTACCAACAAAATATGAATCCGTAGGCATACTTCCCACACATGTTCCCGTGATGGTGGGGATCCTCTCACATGGGTAATGTGTCGTTTCATAGTTTTTCCATCTCCTGTTACCGTTACTTCGTTTCCCCTCCTCTCCGTAACAACATATTCAGTGGTACCGAATCTGGACGTTAGTTTGTGTGGAATCACTGCGTGCTGTACAACTACTCTGTCTCCTACTGTTATATCATTTTCTTTCGCTCGTCTTGCTCCGTCTTCTCTCCTTTTCCGTTTGAATTTGTTGATAATATCATTATCTTGAGCTTCTGGGTCACCTTCCTCTCCTACAATGTCAGTGACTGATGGAATTTTGTCTCGTATTCGTCGGTTGAATATCAATTCTGAAGGTGACTTCCCAGTCGTTCCATGAGGGGTAACATTATGCATCATGATGAACTTCTGGATTTCACCTTTGTAGTTTCTGTTGTTATTCTGGCAAATTTGGAGCCTCTTTAGTATTGATTTATTCATGTTTTCCACCTCTCCGTTAGCTTGTGGCCAATATGGAGGTGTATGAATTAACTGAATATTATTTCTTGTACAGAAATCTTGAAACTCCTGACTAGAGAATTGTCTCCCATTATCCGCTCGAATTGACTTGGGAATTCCAAGCTGGCAAAATAAATCTTCCAGGTGTCTGATTATAACAGACGATGTCGTAGTTCTCAGAAACTTGATACTTTGGTATCGTGAATAGTAATCTATGACAACAAGAACTTGTTCTTGGTTTGGTAGGGGCCCCATAAGGTCAATCGCTAGACATTCCCAGGGTCCCTTCGGAAAACTATGCCGTGCCATCGGCGGATGATTTTCTGGTCGGCTGACCAACAGGCAATCCCTACAATGTTTGACGAATTGTTCAACCTGTCTGTCAATGAAAGGCCACCAAACTTTCTCTCTCAGCCGGCGTTTCATAACTGTTTCGCCCGGATGGCCTTCATGTGCTAGAGTGAGTATTTGCTGTCTCTGAGAAACTGGTATCAGATTCTATTGTTCCTGAGAAGAATCGGTCCTAAATTCGTCAATTCTAGACGGAATGGGTAATACACGTTTTTAACAGATGTTTCCCAACTATTATCATCCATTTTGCGTATTGCGTAGAGGAGCTCTGGGTCTCGTAAACTTCCTGCTGTTATTTCAGAAATTGACATCACTTCAGGTGTGCCTCGCTCCACGATTGCGAAAATGTGAAGGTCGCTCCCCTTATCGGCCGTGCATGTGTCATTTATTCGGCACAATCTCGAGATGGAGTCCGCAATATTAGATTTGCCCCTTTGGTAGATCACTTTGAATTTGAATGCTTGCAGTTGCAGTACCCAGCGTTCAATCCGAGCTGGTGGCCTCGAAGTGGGCTTGAATATTGCCTCCAACGGCTTGTGATCAGTGACCAATTCGAACTCCAAACCTGTTAAGTAGAAATAAAATCGTTCGACCGCCCAAACTAATGCCAAACTCTCCGTCTGTGAATACCGCCTTTCCATATCTGGAAGTCCTTTGCTGGCAAATGACACAACTTTGGGTGTGTCACATTCGAACTGTATTAGGACAGCACCTAATGCCACAGGGCTTGCATCCGCTATTAGTCTTGTGCCTTTCTTTGGATCGAAATAACTCAGGGTTGGAGGTTTCGTCAACACCTGTTTGAGTTTTTCGAAATGGTTATTGTGTTCTTCCGACCAATTAAACTTCGTATCTCGTCTGGTAAGTTGTCGAAGCGGTTCAGTTGTCGTCGCAAGATCGGGTATGAATTTCCCAAGATAAGTTACCAGTCCCAAGAAACTCCGAACCTCTTCTTTCAAAGTTGGTGGGCGGAATTGCAATATGGTTTTGACTTTCTCTTGGTCAGCATCTATTCCTTTGTGCGACAAGTTATGTCCGAGGAAACATAATTGCTGAACTTTCTCAATGCATTTCGTTTTGTTCAATAATATATCATTATCTTCAAAAACTTGCATAACTTTTACCAAACAGTCATCATGCTCTTGCTCGGTACTACCATACACAATAATGTCATCAAGATAGTTGATGCAGTTTTTACACTGCGATAACAAGTTTTCGAAAATTCTTTGGAAAATCTCAGGCGCAGATGTGACCCCAAACATGAGTCTCTTATAGCGGAACATTCCTTTATGTGTTATGAACGTCGTGATCGGGCGGCTCTCCTTATCCAGTTCAATCCGATGATAAGCCCATTCCAAATCTAATCGTGAGAAAAATTTGGCCTTTCGAAGCTTTGTCATGATGGAATCGAAAACTGGTAATGGATAGTTTTCTCGACGAATCACCTCATTAGCTCTGCGCATATCCACACAAATCCTGATGTCCCCATTCCCCTTGTAAATTACGACAATAGGTGAAATCCATGGACTATGTCCTTCCACCGGTTCGATGATGTCACGCCGTATAGCTTCGTTAAGCTTGGCTTCCACTAATGCTTCTACTGCGACGGGTACCCGCCTCAGTGGTTGCTGGACTGGTTTTACAGTTTTGTCGATTGTTAATGACACTTTCACGTTCTTGACTATTGGGAAAACCGATACATCCTGTATACAGTTTACTCCCAGGCCCAATTTTAAAACCCCTAATCGTTTGGCCAAATCTTTTCCCAAAATTGACAACTCTCCTTCATCCACTACGAAGAACGATGTGATTATCTCACGTCGGTCTGAAGTTCCCACAGTCGTCTGGAACTGATGGCGAATAGTAGGAGATTTAAGCCGGTTCTGGCTCTCCCCCCACCACTATGACGTCACGTGTGACCTTGAATAGTTGCAGGTGTGCAATGTGTGTGTGTTTGACCTTGAGATTTGACTTTGAGATTTGTCATTGAGTTTTGATATTGGGTTTGGTCGACTTTGAGATTCGACTACAGTTTTGACCTTGAATATGACCTTGAGATTCATAACATTAAGTTTTGAGTTTGAGATTTGACCTTGAGTTTTGATGTTGGGATTG
>JAFIRS010005270.1:0-60000 GCA_018342105.1 Gonioctena quinquepunctata
TTTATATTATATTATTTTTTATTGTTATTATATTTGTCTTTTAATTATTTTTAATTTATTTATTCATTCATATTCTTTATTTATTTATCACGCAACATTACTTTTGTCATAACTTACACTACTTTATTATTATTATCATTGTCATCATTACATTATATTCTTACGAAACTACGTACAAGCGATAGTCCTTCGGAACTAAAGCTTCTGTGGTACCCCATGTTTATTTACTATACTTCTACATACTATTTTATTTAATTCTTCATTATTTTATACACAAAATATTTTTAATCTTCATTTCTTTTCATTTTTCTTCAAAATTCACATTATTATTATCCATTTCTATATTTTTCCTTCTTTATAATCTATATTGTTTTCACTTTACTTTACCTAACTAACCTGTACCAATAATTTTATCAACTTTTCTGTTTTTCAGTATGAAATTTTATTCAATATGTTTCTTTTCTTTCTACACTTTTTATTTAGACGTTGTTTTGTTTCCTCTAATATTTTCTCTCATTGATGTATTTTTTTCTTTATGTTTGTTTTTCATTTTATTGTCTTTTATTCAAATGTTTATGAAATCCTACCTATCTATCAAATTATTTTTTTAACTTTTTATTTTTTATTTCTCATTCCTTAACTTACCTATCAAATTTGTAAGCCTACAATTCATTATTCCCTAAATTTTTTTTTATTATTTGTCTCTCCTTCTATGGAATCTTGCTTGTCTTGTAACTGCAAGCTTATATTTTATTTCAAACATTTTCAATAGAAATTTCATGTTAATATTTTCAACTATTTTCTTTTTAATAGATCCAAACTTTTTTTGTTTTTGATCGTCATATTGATTCAACTTCTTTTCTAATTTTATATTAGACATTTTACTTTACATTCTTATTGTTATTTCATTTTTTGTATTTCTTTCTTTCATTTCACAAATTCTATTCGCCCTGTAACTGTCATTAATTTGCATTACTATTTTTTCTTATTCCCTATTTTCATTTCAATATTTTTGTTAGCCACGTTCATGTCATTTTTTTTTTTTGTCACCTTTTGCAATTCATAATTCATTTTCGCTATTATTATGTCATATATTTTCATTATCTTTATTTTATTATTTATTCTACCCTTTTGCAACAAAACTTTTTTATTGTTCACATTTATATTATATATAAACTCATTATTTTTGTCACCAATATTTATTTTTATATTTTGTGTTTGTGTATCATTTTTTTCTAATAAATAATACTATCATCTGTTTTTTGTATAACTACCTCATTAATTTTATTTTGCTCACTACTTGTTTCAATTCTTCTTGATTCTAATAATTTTATCTTTTCTTCTACTTTTTTATCAAGAGTACTTATTTCATTTTTAACTCTTTCTTGTTTACTATTCATGTCTTTTAGTTTTTCATCCTGCCTTTCTACATGATTATTTATAGTAGTTACTTCTTGTGTTATTGCCACATAAAATTCCTCATTGTTTTGTCCTATTTTAGTTTCTAACTGTTTGTGCATTTCTAATAATTCTTCTTTATTTTGTAAGATTTAGTTTGTATTTTATTTTCCATCCTCTCCATATTTTCTTTTATATCTTTTATATTTTCTTTCACATTTTCTCTAATCTTTCTTCCATACTCGCTGTGTTTTCTTTCAACTCTTTTATTTCATTTGACAAACTTTCTTTCATTTCATTCTTCATATTTCCCATTTTTTCTTCCATTCTTTCCTCCATTCTTCCCATACTTTCTCTCATTCCATTTTTTTTCTTTTTCCATTCTTGCTGAATTTTCTTTTAAATCTGTTTCATACTTTCTTTTATTTCATTTTTCAAGCTTGCTGAATTTCATTCATTTTCTCTTCCATTCTTGTTGAATTTTCATTCATATCATTTTTCAATTCATTTCTCATTCTACTTTCCATACCTGCCATATTTTTATCCATTTTTTCATCCCTACTCTTCATGTATTCCATCATTTTCTGGAATTCATTGTTTCTCTCTGTCCTTTCACTTTTTATTTCACTCTCTCTCACATTACTACTCTCTCCTTCTTCCTGATCACCTCTCTCTCTACCTTCTGCACCTTCTTCCAAACCAACTTTCTTACCATCTCTCAAATCCATTTTTTTATTTACCAATATCTAGCCTTACACGTTCGAATGCCAATTGCTAATGTTCGCACAGTGTTGCGATAAATATAAAGAAATAATATATTGCCTTTACTTGCCCTTATTTTGCCTTGAAATGATATATTGCCCTTACTTTGCCTTTTTCCCCCAGATAAATATTATGAAATGATATTGCCTTTACTCGCCCCACGTTTTGTGCGCCACTTGTTATGTTATGATGAATTGGATAATATATCAAATTGAATTTTATAATTGAATTTTGTTATTATTATTATAATTAATATATTTTTGCCCCACGTTGGGCGCCACTTGTTATGTTTTGATGAATTGAATAATAATAGTTGTTGTTATATAATGAGATTGCTATTAATATTTTTGTTATTATTTGTGAGCCAGATTGATATGATATAGATAGATATTTTTGCCCTGTATAATAATTTGTATGAGGTAATAATAATTGCCAACGAACATCACTGTTCTCTCGTCACGTAGCTGACAATAGTTATTCCTTTTCTCACCACAGCTAGCACAGTTGGTACGCCCTCATCTCAGATAGCCGGTTCAAAGCAATTTAGCCACTACTTGATATGTCAAACTCAAGTTATTCAATGGTCGTAGGTATGTTTGATGATCATTGTGAAAGAACAAACAACCAAATATCAAAAAGCAATTATCTCCTTTATTCAGGAAGACTTAAAATACCTGGCCTACGAGAAATAACTTGTACTAGGGTGAATCAAACAAATATTCACGGATAAAATAATGAATCAGATCATGGATAGATAAACAGAACCTCACTTTCTCCGTGAGAGGGACGTTTTCTGTTATTGTTCAAAATAGGTTGACATAAAGTTCTTCGAATGTGAAATTCGTTATTGGTGAAATAGTTCAGGACCGGAAGAGCACTATTAAAGTTTTATACCTGGTTGGAACTGTTGGTGTTCTAATTATACCATGAATCAGGATGTCTCCTCTCTCCAATCGCTGTCAGGACTGCAATATCATGTATCAGGAACTATATAGATGCGGAAATTACCATTTGGATCCGTGGATATGTTATCATTAAGGTAATATTGGTTTTGTTTACCAAATGATGGGATTATTCCAATTTTCTTTTTGTAAGATTTTTGCGTGGCATCCGCTTGGAAATTTATTTTCCATCTCCTTGAAGCTTTGTTTTCTATCGCCTAGCTACATCTATTTCTCCTTGTTTTTTCATTTGAATTTTTGAATTGGTGCACTAAATCGTCACTTCTCACCTTTATATTGATATTGCATAATTTATATATACAATTATTTTTCCACTCTTATCATTATTTACAAATTTCAAAAATAATTACTTCTGATACCATCTCATTGCTACTCTCTCACAATTTCCAATTTTTCACCTGACCATCTATTCCCTGATTGGCTATTTTTATAAAGACATTTGCTGTTCTATCATTGGCTACTTTTTGTTAGCAACACTTTCATATACTGTATGTTTCAAATTTATAAATGTGTTGATTACTGTTTATTCCTGAAAATTTTGTAAATTTAGACTTTTTATTGTCTTTTGAGCAATTATGAGTTATAATAATTTTGACAGTGTATAAAATTGATTGTTTTATAGTATTTTGACATTTTTATCTATCCATATTCTACCTAGGCTCACAATATACATAGAATTTCAAAAGTTATTCACAAACAAACTCTTGAAACCATTAACCATCTAGTAATTATTCTTTTTGTGGGTTTTACGTCTTTTGAAATTTACAACTGGCATAACATAAATAACATAACATAACATAACAATATATATATATATATATATATATATATATATATATATATATTTTTATTTAAAAGTCATTGTGATTTTTTTGTTTCTCAACCTATGTTTTCAGTTGATACGTCAAACTACTTCCAATGAATAGCTATTTTATTATCAATATAATACATCAGAAGTTTCGTTATTTCCAGAGAGTGAGAAATACCTAGTGAGACTTACTAAGTGAGCCTTGAGATATCATATCTATATCCTAGCGCCGGACCAACGTGGACTTTAAAATATCTTGTCCATGAAACTTTTGTCAAACATTCTTATAAAATTACACTTTTTTAGAATTTTTGGTGCAAAGACCAATATGGAGTTAACAGTTGCTTCCTCGCTAAGTAAAAGCACAGTCCTTTCTCTGCACGCAGATGTATTTGGTTTCTTCCACAAAATATTTTTATCTCAGTTGCACTACACTTTTCTTCAGACGTATGGTGTTAATTCAACCCTCTGTCACTTTTAGAAAAATTCACTTAGGAACCAACTTTTAATGCGGCGTATTATCATCTCTTGAGAATATGAGGATGTTGGATTGGATCACTGAGTTAAAAGAAATATTTTAGTAAAATGTTTCTACGACCTAACAGAATATCTCAACTGATCACAAATTTACAATTTTTATCTGTATAATATATATGTTATTTATCTATTCTATAAATATCTCACTAAGAAACGATCTCTAGTAATTAATCGGTTAACAGATATGTTTGTTTTGATTTTTGTCAGTCAGCACTGCATTTGAAACGATTCGTCAAAACAGTCCGTATTCGAACCTTATCAATACAAGTTGATATAAACCATTACAGGTTTTGTCTACGTTTCCTTGTATTAGTGTGATGACTTCAAGTAGCTATTTTGGAAGTGGTGGTATCTGAAATCAAGTTGGTCTCGGGCAACAAAATATCACTATGAGGTAAATCAGAAACTAAAAAATATTTCAGTGATAGGCAGAAATGTTCGTATAACCCATAAATAATATTCAACAGTGTCTTCTCTCGTGCACCTAAGAATCGATGAATACATTTTCATTGAAAAAGCAAAAACGATATTGGGTCAAGAAAAGGTGCTCTACCTATCAGTGATTTGTTATTTATTCCAAACAATCACATTATTGGGCAGATCGAAGTGCAGATAGGCGGGATAGCTATAGGGGGCGTGGTCACTGAAAGACATTATAAACAAATTTACCTCTTCGATTCACATTACTATTGTGTAACTTTAGTGGTGAGTTAATGATGTCAACTGGCAGTGAAGAAGCTATTTACGAAAATAAAGGAAACTATGGGACAATGTTGTTGACTGAACCCATTTCTCCAAGTTCGAGTGACACAAAATCTATACCTTCGTATACAGGGTATCCCAATGTTAACAACAGGGAAATGGTAAGTTTAGTTCTTTTAAAGTTTTTAACCTCTAAGCTCATTAATTTAATTGTTTTTTTTTTCTAATTTTGACATTTAAAGTAACACTTTTCAAAACTCGTTGAAGTTATCAAATGTTTTACTTTTCATCACCAGTTGCGAAAAGTACAATTTTTTGCAACTGGCGATGAAAAGTAAATTTCACGGCCAATTGCAAAAATACAGGAATAAAATTTGTTATAATTTTGAGGCTATTCAATACATGATATGTATGGTAAAAACTAATTTTCAATATCAATAACATAATTTGAACAAATGGTGCTATTGACCCCATGCCTTTCGTCATAGTCGTTGTATATTAAATTGTTATTTAAAAGCGTGTTCTAAAGTTTTTCTAAATATATATTTTTTGTAATATATATGATAAAGATTGATTTATAGAAATATTTTTTCAGGTATATATATATAACATTCATTACATTTAATATATACCAAAGTTTAGTCACTAGAGGAATCTTAGTTTTTGCGTGAAGATTAACATCTTCAATCTAATTCTCCTGAACTCTGATCTCCGTCATCTTCTTCATCACTCTCTTCTTGTCAGGCAGGTAGACGTGGGTATATGAATATAATTGAGGAAATTAGGGATATTAAGAAAATTGATGATAATTTAATAGGCAATCCGAACGGGATTTCATCCATTTCTTGTTTAATCTTCAATAAAACAAAATCAACGAAGAATTATTCAGGTTGATATGATCATTAAGCAAATATTGCGATTTAATGGATTTATCATCATTACCCATTATTAGTCCTTCATCAATTGGTAAATTGAAATAATTTTGAGTTAAACATACATTAAGCAAATCTAATAGAATACAAAATATGATAATATAAGTTCAGCACTGTATTTATTTCTTAAAACTTGTTTCTTTTTTTTTTGAAATAGCTTAAAAATAATATTTTTAAATTTTTTTTTTTGTGTCAATAACATAACTGAGTAAATTTTTTTTTAAACAAAACCCTTTTTTTTCAACTCGTTAACCTGATTCAATTTTGGAATATTAATGGCTGAAATATTTTCTGGAAAGTTTGCTCTATAATTTTTTTCTCCAAAAACACCATCTTATCATCACTTTTCTTTTCAGGACATTCTTGCATAATATCGTATAACTGCTTTCTAGACATATTCTCAAAATTCCCCATGGAATCTAAAAATAAAAAGAATCTATTGTAAACCATGTAACATACCAATACGATTATTATTATATTTGAATGTCTGTTAAACAAAATGGAGAAAAAAACGGAACTTCTCTTTAGCAAGGCCTCAACTTCATTTAAAATGAGACTACATTGCTCGGAAGTGTTCGGAACACGTAAAAAAACAATTTTGTTTATTTTTTTACAACTTCTGTATCATTGTATTCGGTAATAAAAAAAATATTATGGGACTACAAATTAAATGTAGTGTGATTACTTAAAAAGTACATTTATTCACCTTCCATATCCATCTTGTTTATTAACCAAACTCCACAAAAAACTACTTCTAAACTGCAGATGTAATCTGTTTATACAATGAAAGTATCGAGCAAACTAGAGCACAGTAGACAACGACTGAGTTCTGAGTAGCTGTATTCTGAGGGGTGTAACGAGAAGGGTACGAGGGGGTGAAATGTCATTAACAAGTTATTGAACTATTCGAAAACGATTTTTCCATTGGGTTTTACCATACTTTAGGTTTTCGACTTTTGGCCAGGTTTTTAGGGTAAATACTCCACTGTGCGCCGTGTAAAAAATCTGAAGTACCACCCTACTCTGGAAAAACTATTGCTTCCAAAAACCTCTATAAGATTATAAACAAATACTGTTAAAATTATCTTCTTCGAAAAAAAACATTTCGAGACTAGAGCTCTTTAAACACACCTGCATGAAATGAAATTGAAAATTATCATTAATATTCATTTAATTTTCATTACCAGCCTATGGACCATGAAACGAGTCTCAGGTGGATGGGAAAACCAGAGGAAAACTACATATCTGAGCTTGGAAATCATGGAGTGGTGAATTATGAAATGCCATTGCTTAGTGCCCACTTTCCTTATGAAGTAACCCAACATCCCCAAAGTGGTCCGTCGGTTAGTCCTGAAGGTAGGTGTCACAAAGCTCATGAAAATGTTTGATTCTCTGTTTTTTTTTTGTACAATGTAAGATGAAACAAAATGTTATCGGTCTGACAGTCTATAGAGCTCATAAATTTGTCTAACAAAAATTTTTTCGTAATTTTTCGAGTTCACTTCGTCGTGATATCTCATAATATCAATTGTACAGATTCCCTTCCGAAAAAATGTTTCCGGTGTAATATGCAAACTCATATGTTTGTATACTTTTATATACCTCATTGTTTTTTTATAATTGCCTGTATTTATATTGAATCCTAAATGAAATAAAATGGAGATATCTTTTCATCGGTTCAAACAAATGCTATCATCGATGAATAATCATTACACGAGTTATATTTGGCGAGAGAATGCAATTGACATTATCAGATAAAATAAACTTCTTGGTAGCCTCTTTTGTTTAATCATCTCAGCCAATCACATTAGTGGGAAATGTACCATGGGACACGTGAATTATATTCTCATATTTTTATACCTCACGAACCATTCCGAATCGCTTAACTATTTTATTCAATTGTTTTGTTATGTTCGATGAAGTGGGGAAACTTCAATTAGTTCTTTCGAACTGGATGAAACCTGAAATATTGTTTCTCTTTCCGAACTTCTTTATTTTTCCTTCTAATTTAACTTTTTCAATTGTTGAGGTTTGAACTCACATTCAAGCTTAACGTTTACTTCCCTTTTCTAGTCTGTCGGTAATAATTGTTTTTTATTTATTGTGGTTTGAACCTAGATCAAACATTCAAGTAATTCGAATGTTTCTCATTTTGTAAGGATATTCCAATCAAATCCGTTCACTTCTGTCTTTCTCTCACTTCAAACCGGACTTTTCGGAATGTATCCAGTAAAAAGTGAAATCAAGTTGAGACCGATTCCTAATTTTCCATTTTCACTGAATTTGACAAACTTCGATTTGAAATGTAGACAATTTTATCAAATAGTGCTGTTTTCATTCATATGTAGGGCAACCCCTTACATACAAAAAAAACATTTGAGCAAACACAGTACATAAAAATATGATTATTTCGCATAAATTATACATAACTATTTAATCGAATGTAATTTTGAGCAATATTATATTTTATTCCAGAGCACGGAATAATTCAAGAAGCCAACTTGAGTCCAAAACTTACACCAATGCTCATCCCAAACGCCCCTAAAAGAGCACGTACTGCATACACCTCCTCCCAACTAGTTGAGCTAGAGAAACAATTCCACATCAACAAGTACCTCTGTCGAACAAGGAGGATCCAGCTTGCTCAGTCCTTGAACCTCAGCGAAAGACAAATCAAAATATGGTTCCAAAATAGAAGAATGAAGTTCAAAAAAGATCAGAAAAATAAATCTGGTTCACCGTCTCGAAACCAGTCATCTCCGGAATTGTCTTCCTCTATGAACAATTCAAGTCCTCCTTCTAGACAGAGGATACAATCTATAAAATCAGAGGACTCGGCCATCGTCGATAGATTGCTCATCCACTCGGCTCTTGTTCAGAATCAGTATATCACTCAATCTCTGTCTAATTGCGATACCTCTCAGTACTATCAACAATGGGAGAGGTTAGCTGAACGCAATATGAACTATCCCCAATATCTACCACTCCTGCACAAAGTGTATATGCTGAATCTCACACAATGAACTACTATCCTAACTATGAGCAGATCAGTGACGACAATACCAAGAACCTCTATCAGCCTTGTTCGGATATCAAGAAGGAATCCCCCATCGAGAGTACTTATCCACAGATGAACGCAATAAACTACTATCCCAACTAAAAGCAGATCTGTGAGGACCATACCAAGAACCTCCATCAGCCTTGTTCGAATATCAAGAAGGCAGATATGGAAACAGTAGTTCCAGGATCCAATATGATTGAACAAACTGTTGATGGTCCGAGGGAAGATTATTTCACTTTCATCCCTTCTGTTAACGTGAATTGGGAAAACACTCCATGTTTTGGTAGTACTACTCCACCTGATACTGTGACACAATTATAGGGGTCATTTTGGTATGAATTGGCAATGTTTCCAATCAGCTAAGATGCCTTCAAAACATATATTTTGAGATTACAAAATTTCTAGACTTACTGTATACAAATAATTTAAAAATTGTTGATTCTCATGCAATAGCAGTCCTAATAAAAACATTCATTATGTTCATCGATTTACATTTACATAGAGTTTGTAAATTAAAAAGACTATGCAAATATTTTGTAACATGTTTCTGTCATATATTTTTCCAAGATTAATAATATATCTGGAATTTCATGCTTTTCATTATACCTTATATATAATACGTATTATTAAGTTTTAATGTAATATAAAAAATATGTTATGGTAAAGGACTGTCCGATTGATCAATGAATTTTTTATATTATTTTATTTTATTTTCTTCAGAGAATACCGGTAAAAATATAAAATTATTTTGATAAAAAAAATATACACGTTTGTAAAACGGACCAAAAAGTATAAAATGATTACTCCTAGCTCCATATAGATTTATAACCCCATAGAGATTATTTTGAAAATTTGTGATTGTGAATTTTGAATAACTACGAAAATACTTGAGAATTAAAACGAAAAACGTGTAGGGAGTAGCTATCGGGATAGCTATCGTTATTTATTGCATGCGCCCCACGTTTTTCCCACATATTTTCATAGCTATTCAAAATCGCAATTTTCAAGTATGGTGTATGGAATCTGTATGGAGTTATAAATCTGTATGGAGCTAGGAGAAATTATTTTATTATTTTGAGTCCGTTTTATAAACGTGGTATATTAAAAAAATATCTTAATAATTATTCTGTGCTTTTTAGCCTTGCAAATTCTGTAATCAATTTAAAACATCTGGATGAGATTATGATGGAGACAACAATTTCAGTTAGTTTAGAATCGATTGCTCATTACCAGTATTATGATTATTATTATCACAGACAAACAAACACACAGACAAGAAAGCGAGTTAATATTGCATTGCCATCCAGTTCTGAGCTATATTTGAAGTTTCAAGTATCTCCCTCATCGGGGAGTTAGCTTAAAATATATTGCTCCTTAATATCATCATTACATATAAAGGACAGACGACGAAGCGAGTTAAAATCGCATTGTCATTCAGTTTCGAGCTATGTCTTCACTGTCCAGGTATTTTCAAAGAAATTTGGTCACGTGAATTTCTACAACAATAACGTCAAAGTTAGACACAACTTCGAAATGGCAATGGGCCAGTAGTGAGTAATATCCTCATGGAAAAAAATGTGAATACCTACCCAGAATGCCCAGATGATTCGTTTCTTATATTCATATTCTCTTATCATAGATGAGTTGAACAAGTTTTCACATTAAATTGATGAAGTTGAACCTAAAATGAATGCAAATGACTTTTTTGTGCCTATAGAGAATATAGAATACCATATATATCTCCTGGACACCACCGTAATCATTCCAGAATATACAAGGGCAAAAAACTACAACATGTTAATAAAACAAATCCAGAAGAAATATAAGACCTATACCTATATATTACAACAAATAGTAAACGTAGATAATCATATTATTCAACTGGTAATAGCTGAAGTAAGGTGGGTAAGTAAGTATTTTGGAAGTAATAAAAAAACAAGTAGGTAGTAATTAGTAGATTTCAGACACAAAAAATTCAAAAATAAAAACTTTTTACAAAAAATTAAACCGACGAAATACGGAACTGAACGGTAAAAAATTAAATAAACCTTCTTAGTCTCAATAACTAAGCTCCTAAAGTAATGTAAGTAACTAATTTTGAGTCGGCGCCAAACGAACAATCAACGAAGATCATTAAATTACTTCAAAAACATTATCAGAATGTCACCGCGCAACTCGATGCCATCATTTTGCGCCTTACCTAATTAATTTGCTTGTTTGTTTGGCGCCGACTCAAAATTAGTAACTTACATTACTTTAGGAGCTTAGTTATTGAGACTAAGAAGATTTATTTAATTTTTACTTTTCAGTTCCGTATTTCGTCGGTTTAATTTTTTGTTAAAAAGTTTTTTTTATTAATAATTTAAAGTCATCAAAACATTATATATGAGGGCGGGAAATGATTGAAAATATAAATTTAACTTTCGTCACTAGAAACGAAAGTTAACGTAATGAGAATTCCTCTCACTTTCGACAGCAATCACGTTTTCGCTGAAGGTATTCTATTACAAAATGAAGTCTTTCCGTAAAGGGTTGTAGAAAAATATTATTTTCAATGCCAAAAATTAGGAAATTGATTTGAAATATTTTGATTGATGTTAATAATAATTGTACCGGAATATTTTATTGAAAACATGATGTATTTTAGGATTTCATTATGAACTATGTAACTTCTTTATAATTTCAGAAGAAATATTTTCATGGTTACCCTGGATGCTTCATAATTTCCAGATTGGCCTATGATCAACATACCCGAGATTTCTAGGACATTGGAAAAGGAAATTGGTGCAGATATGATATATTATTTAACTAAACTCCCGAATACTTCATTGAAAAAATTGAAGTACACACATTATAAACTCAATGAGAAATTGGTTCATGCATCAGACAAGCCTATAATCGAGCTTAAATCGCTTGAGGAAATATGTGAAGAATGATGGAACGGAACAAGTTCGAAGGATATTGGTCCATGTTAATCAGGTTAAAGTTCTCCAAGGAATCGTGCCAGAACTGAGTCTGTTTAATTCCCTACCGCGTGATATAAAGAGATAATTATTCACACTTCGAAGATTCAAAGCTCAAAAAATATAACATCATATGTGGAGTTACGGTGATATAGAGGAAATGCTTCAAAATTTTAATAACCATGTAACAATTGAAAGAATTGATAGCTTTCGTTAGATCATTTTACAGAATACCGTAGTGTTCTTGTTATTATATTATAATCACTTTGTATAAGATTCATTTTTTCGAACAAATTTTGACATTGACTTTTTTATGATTGACTTTTTTTTTCAAAGTGAAATAAAAAAAACCATTGAAACGTTATTTTCCTGTTCATTTCGACTTTGAACTAGAGGAAATAAATAACAGTAAAACTGACTCGTTAGAACATTGGTCCTTCGAGCAAAAAACATTGGTGAAAGCATGTCCATTCCAAGGAGTGAACGAAAAACAAAGGGAATTCCCCCCGAAAGATATGGAGACATAGATGAAAACATGAAAGTATCCACGATACATCAAGTATCCACGAGAAAACCAACTCGAAAGTTGAATCCATACTGACAAAATCATCAAGTTCGAGAAGGAAGCTTTTGGAAATAGAACTGAAAGAAGTGAGAATATTAGCGGGAATTAAAAGAAGGTAGGCTTGAGTTGAAAGAAGGAAGGCTGAAATTGGAAGAAAGAAAGCTGAAATAGATGCTGAAATGATAAGGATGAAAGACCAATTGCGGATTTTTATTTTATTTCGTCGCTGCTGAGTAATTTACAAATTTTGGCGACTGGGCGTTTGTAAATTCCAGCTTTTGTCTTTATATCAACTACTGTAACTTTCCCATTCTTTTCTTCGTTTACCCTTTGTATTTTCCCAAGCGGCCACATCTTCAAGAGTGTCATCCATAACAAGTACTATATATAACGTTCACTGAGATACAGTCTTTTTAGCATGCCAATTCGTCTATCTGTTCAGATTGAGTACTTAAGTATTATTTTTTTCCATATTCTCCAAAACATATCTGCTAGAGCTTGACATTCTTTTTTCAAGCTAACTTCGACTCCCTCGAATTTTTCTGTGGGTGGTGCGGCTCCGTTAGAATCGTTCAATAAAAAGTGGTTGGGTGTGAGACTTTCAGGAGAGTGGTCAACTATCAACCGTATTCTCTGCTTCTACTATTAATGTTTTCAGTACTTATCCTTTGGGGTGTATTTCCCGCAAATATTTTACTGATCTTACCAACCTCTTCCAACTGCCTTCTACTTACGGAGAGGCTGGTGGAATGAATCTCCATCCAGGGCTCTCCGATCGGATCCATTCTTTGGCCAGAACACGACCAAAGGAAGTTTCACATCAAAAATCAGTTTCTCAATGCCATGCCGTTTCTGACTGGGTCCAATTCAATCATGAAAAGTTTATTTGTGAAACTGTGCAGAAATTTAATATACTTGCACACCATTTATATATTTTGTTTCTTTATGTTCTTGGACACCTATACAGGGTATAACCAAATAAGTGCAAAAGTTTTCAGAGAGTGATTTCTTGTCGAAAATTAAAGGGGGTATTTCATGTAAACAAAGGGTCCTAGGCCTTTCTTCGAAAAGTTACACGCTTCCAAAAATAAGTTTTTTTTTTCTCAAATTGCTGAAGAGTTGAAGAAATTGTATTTTGTGGGCATGTCCTACCAATAAAAAGCCTACCCATGAATATTTTTCCAATTTTGATGTGACTTTTGAAGGGGTGAAACATGCAACCCCTTTTCCATTTTTCACCAGAATTTTTTGACGAAACAAAATTTCTCAATTAAAAAATATGTGTTGGAAAGAAAGATTCATTGCAAAACTTCTCTAAATCTGGTGTTGTGTCCGTAATAGCAATAGTTTCCTAATAAAAAAATAAAATACAACATTGTGCATGAACGGATCTTCTGTAAATGGAATCGAAAAAATCTAGTGAGTGGCTGTCACGTTTTTTTTTGCACAATTTGTGACTTCAATCGTAGTATTCAAAAATTATTCCGCTTGTTTTAACCTTTAATGTAGGCATGTACCAGTACCATGTTTTGTTTTAATAGAATATTAAATTAAAAATACAAACAAAACAAAATTATGTGTATTACAATGTGTATTACGTCTCATGGACTGGCGCAAACGTTGGAATATTCCTGGTGTGTTTTGGATTGTCTCGCAGGCTGCAATGAGGCGATTCCTCAAATCATTCACACAAATATGCAAAATGCAAAAGTCCAAGGGGTTGTAGTCTGGAGATCCGGGAGGCGAAGGTTGAGGTCCTGCTCTGCCTGTCCAACGATTTGGATACACGTCGTCCAAGTACTGACGAGCAGTTATGCCGAAATGGACAGGCGCACCATCTTGCATAAACCACATCCGTGGTCGAATAGCTAGTGGAACATTTTCAAGTATAATGGTGAGCTGCTCCTGGAGAAAATTTATATAGGTTGCACCAGTTAGCCTTAACGGTAGAAAATACGGTATAATAATATTTTCGCCAATAATTCCGACACACACCTTAAGTGAAAATTCATATTGATACCGACATTCTTGGATTGCATGTGGGTTATCTTCGACCCATAGATTATTTTTATGGAAATTTGTAATCCGTTGCCTCGAAAAGTTGAATTCGTCAGTGACTATTACGTTTTCTAAAAATTGAGCATTTTGGGTAATCATTTGAAGGCTCCATTGACAAAAGTCTACTCGATGGGGAAAAATAGCGCGGCAAAAGTACCGGGACTCGTTAAATATGGTTAGGATACAATTGGTGACCCTTTAAAATTTTCCAGATTAGTTTATTGCTCACATTGAGTGTGTTAGCAATTTGTCTTGTACTTAATTTCAGACGATCTTCAATCATATTGAGAACTTCTTCTTTCAGTGCCACCGTTCTTATTAGTAGTGGACGACCACAATCAGTTCTTCGTTTTTGAAAAGTCCCTCTTTCACAGAGACGTTGGTAGAGATGTGCAAAAACTGTGTGATGAGGTATCACGTGCTGAGGATACATCTCTACATAGAGCCGTCGAGCTTCCAAAGAATTTCCATTGGCACGACCATTCATAAAATGCATAACTGCCATTTCAGCGTTAGCGTAATTATTCATATTGAAGATTCAAAAGACACAATTGAACTTTCAACTACCACATAGAAATCATAGCGACTTGACAGCCATATACAAGTTTTTTTAGATTTTAAAATACTACGATTGGAGTCACAAATTGGGCAAACAAAACGTGATAGCCGCCTACTAGATTTTTTCGATTCCATTTACACAAGATCCGTTCATGCACAATGTTGTATTTTATTTTTCTATTTGGAAACTATTGCTTTTACGGATAACACATATGTTAAAAAAGTTTTGCAATGAATCGTTTTTCACAACACATATTCAAAAAATCACAAAAAAATTAAAAGATCTCAGCAAAATTGAAAAATATTTCCTAGGTAGCCTTTTTATTGGTAGAACATGCCCCCAAAATTCCATTTCTTCAGCTCTTCAGCAATTTCAAGGAAAAAAACCTTTTTTTTTCTTATATTTGGAAGCGTATAACTTTTCAAGGAAAGGACTAAGCGCTTGTATTAACATGAAAGACCCCCTTTAATTTTCGACAAGGAATAACCCCCTTAAAACTTTCGCACTTATTTGGTAACACCCTGTATATTTTCTTCAATTTCTCGGAATTGAGGTCTGATTCGGTCAATTCGTATAATTCATTTTGACGACGTTTCGACATAGTATTTGTCATCTTCAGATTAAAAACACTAAAATTAAAAACATGAAGCTTTAGATATATCTTACTTAACCTAATATTGAAATGTATGCACTAAAATAATTAATCAAAAACATTGAGTTCAAAATATAACACGTTATTCAACACAATATAAAAAAGTCTGTGATATATATGAGTATTCACTTACAAATTATTTCATTTAACTTTCTGCGTTTGTATCGTAAGAGCGTTGTTTATCCTTCATGCTTTTTTACCCTCTTCATGAGTACATTGGATTGTTTAGATTGAGTTATAGTATATGAGCCTGACTGTATATTTTTTTGGCAGCATGTAAAGATATATTCTTACTACTGTACAGAGTGGGACATTGAAAACGAAACAGCGGCTCTGTAGGTCGGCAGAACCGAATTATATAAAAACGCTTGGACACATCAACTACATTTTCGAGGAGGACATCGTTCGCGATAAAATTTACCCGAAATACATTTCATCCCTCGGAGCTGTGACCGCCACCCCTAAATTTTTGAATGGCAACATATGGCAAGTAATACCTCATTTGGAAGGTATTTTCCTTCTCAATATCAAACATTAAAAAGTAATTAATTCTATTGATTCGTCTTCGAGATATAGGAATTTGAAGTTGGGAAATCACTTTTTATCCACTCAATCAATAAAAACAATATCTGATAAAGCAACTGTCGCAATAATTATTATTGTCGATGAACTGAATGTTCAACCTGTTCACCACCCATTTCCATACAATAGTACGAGTTCTGTTCTAAACGAGACCTCACATTTCGTAGCATTTCTGGCGTTATTCGACGGCATTCTTCAATATTTCTCCTTCGTAAATCTTCCAGAGATTCTGGTTCGGTTGCAAATATTTTGTTTTTCAAGTGACCCCACAGGAAAAAGTCGAGTGGGGTTAAATCTGGAGATCTGGCTGGCCACTCTATAGAGCCTCCTCTTCCAATCCAACTTCCAGGAAACATTCTATCCAAAAACGCCCTGACAGGCTGTGCATAATGCGGAGGTGCCCCATCTGTCGGTGACCTATTGATGTTGCACGAAATTTCGTGTCTTCAAAATTCCACGATAACAGGTCTAAGCTTCACCACACAGATTATAGGTGTCTCTATCTATAATTTGATCCTTTTCACATTTTTGTTACGTACCGAAGGTAATAACTCCACGAGATATCTGATACGAATTTGAAAGAGACCACAGGCCGTCCTGATGATTGGGAAACCATGAAACAGGCTGTCGACGGATGGTGATCTCTCTTGGATTCGAAACAGATTTCTCTTATTCACGATAATTGTTTTGTTTTTACGCGAACGCAAATAGAAGAACGACTATTGGTATCGTGGGTTGGTCTATGCTGACATCTGTCGGTGACCTATTGATGTTGCACGAAATTTCGTGTCTTCAAAATTCCACGATAACAGGTCTAAGCTTCACCACACAGATTATAGGTGTTTCTATCTATAATTTGATCCTTTTCACATTTTTGTTACGTACCGAAGGTAAAAACTCCACGAAATATCTGATACGAATTTGAAAGAGACCACAGGCCGTCCTGATGATTGGGAAACCATGAAACAGGCTGTAGACGGATGGTGATCTCTCTTGGATTCGAAACAGATTTCTCTTATTCACGATAATTGTTTTGTTTTTGCGCGAACGCAAATAGAAGTACGACTATTGGTATCGTGGGTTGGTCTATGCTGACATCTGTCGGTGACCTATTGATGTTGCACGAAATTTCGTGTCTTCAAAATTCCACGATAACAGGTCTAAGCTTCACCACACATATTATAGGTGTCTCTATCTATAATTTGATCCTTTTCATATTATATTATATATATAAAATATATATAATATCGATCAAAATGTAATGAATCTACAGGATGTCTTTCATAATCTCAAATACAGAACAATGTGTTACATCTGCTCTGTGTAGTTCTACTATATTGATGTTCAGGGCAGTGTTTTTTCAATAAATAAATAATAGTTTTAAAAACTAAAAACACTCTTTTATGAAACTAGACTAAATATAGAATTTTTTTTGATTTTATTTAAAAAGATAACGGGTCATGGTATCGCCTTGGCCAACAATCACTGTGATCTGAGACATTTCTTACTTTACTGCCCTAGGTGTAAATGTACTATATAATTGACACCATGCACCCAGCTTTTTGAATGAAAATAAATGTTTTCTTATTTCTATTTTTTTCAGTCTGGTTTTCTATGAAGCTGTACGATATTTATGTTTTAAACTATTATTCATTCCTACTTTTTGATGTGGTTTATTTATAAAAGCGTGTTTTTTTAGTTTTTTTTAAACTATTATTTTTATAATTTTTTTGCAAATTAAAAAATGGAATAATCTTATCAACTCAGGAATCATATTCTCCGACCCCAAAAACCCCCATATACCAATTATGAATGGAATCAGACCATAATCACAAAACTCGGCCGCCATTTTGAAGCCGCCATCTTTAATTCTTCAATTTTCACAGAAGAATCATAATACTCGACTCCAAGAAACCCCCACATCCAAATTTTGAATAGAATCAGAACATAATCACAAAACGCGGCCGCCATTTTGAAGCCGCCATCTTGAATTTTTCAATTTTTACAAGAGAATCATGATATTTGACCGCGAAAACCCCCACATACCAATTTTGAATAGAATCAGACCATAATCACAATACTCGTCCACCATTTTGAAGCAGCCACTTCGAATTTTTCAATTTTGACGGAAGAATCATAATTTCCGACCTCGAAAATCCTCAGATACCAATTCTGAAGCGAATCGGACCATAATCACGAAACTGGTACGCCATATTGGAGCCGCCATTTTATTTTTTTTCCACATAAAATTTCTCAATGCATTGTAACCGGAATTATGTACACCTGCCAAATTTCAAATCATTCGGACACCGGAAAGTGGGTCAAAATCGCGCCCAAAAGAGTCGGCTACAAACAAACAAGCAAACATACAAGTGAAGCTAATATAAAGCGTGTAAAAATATATTTCACCCTCGTAGTCCAAAAAGACATCAGTTCGGCCTGCACGCGAAGACAGGTCTTTTAGATCTCACTATGACTTCTCCGAGGTAAGAGAAATGAAAGGGAACTTCAAAAAAAATATCTATATAATGAAAAGAAGAAAATTCAACATAACAAAACAAATTCTTGATTGAAGAAGAAAGTGCCAAAATATTCTAGTAAATAGACATATAAAAAAAAAACATGAACATTATCGAGATATCAGTTCCTGGAGCTCAGCATGATGTGAAGTATATTTCGGAAACAAATGTGTAATCATCAGAATGGAGTGGAAAGAGACAAGTACCCTGTATCGATTATTCTCATTTGCAAAAAAGCGTAATTAGGTAAAAATTAAAATTGAAAAGAAATCCTCCCCAGAGATTATAAGTGGTTAGTTACATTAACATACAGCTTCAAATCGCTTACCCTGTGTGCTGAGCTGCTATTCCCTAACCAGTGGCAGATAATCCAGAAAATTCCTCAAATCCCTGAATTCACGGATTGTTTTCAATGCACGATTACGGTCACTATTTTCCGTTCCATAGCGGGTTCTACGCTAAACACACGCGTGTACCTACTAATTAACACCGAAACGATACTTAACCCTTAATCCAGGGCTTCGCGACGCAACCTCGCCTTAAACTCTCGGCCGTCTCCGTATTGCCCACTTTACCGTCCGATATCGCGAACCCTGACCGACCCCCTTGTCCGCCTCCAGAAATAATATTATCTCCCATTGTTTTTTAAAACGTTCAATTAGGCCCACGTTTTAATCCCAGTTTTTCTCTTACAGCCCCGCCTTTAATGATTATCTTGAAGTTTTCTCCTCAGCGTTTCTTGGTCGGACGAGAAAAATGATATTTTTTTTGTCTTGGGTTGTCCTATTTGTCGTTATGAATAACCCATTGATCGTGTTATCAAGTCCCAGTCTGAACAATTCCTCAACGATTCTGTATCTGCACTCGTAAATAATAGTAGCGTAATATTACCTGCTATACTCACCCAAACTCTCACCACAATAGTCAATTACATCTCATGTTGAGATAAGTTCATATCCAATATATTTAAAGTTTATGTAATTTTTAACATCAGTTTAAAATAGGTACTGAATGAATTTCGTGATGAATTTTTTTGTTGTCATCTGATAATATAAATATACCTTTATTCCCCACTGCCATTAAGTTGTATAGTCCATCCAATATCAATTGCAGAAGCTGTTTCTTTAGGGAGCAAATGAAAACTCACTTCGCTAACACGAGCGTATATGCGAAGAAACGGAACGAAAAAAAATCTGTACTACTCGTAAACATTCGCCGTCGGAAAACGGTAGATCAAAAGAGCCGATAGTCAACGTGGACTTGAGTGACGGCTGTCTGTTGTACAACCGATTCGTCTGGGCCAATGAAGTCGGACATCAATGCTGGCAGGTGTGTCTATACTATGGGAGGTCATAAATCACGCGTTATATTTGTGTTTCAATAGCTCTGAAAGATTAAAAACCAGTAGCGTCTATGGTCTTGGTGTGTGCCGATCGAAATACGTTTTAGGATATAATAATAACCTATTTCAAACAATGAATGGAATTATTTTTCTTTCTTGATGTATTTGTATAAATAAAAGCTTGTCTCTAATTTGTTTTCATTTTTCATTATTTATGAAGTATTTTTAAAATCTTAAAATATCTAAATAAAATTAGTTATCTCCGCCACTGCTGCTCACAGGATTTCGCCGCAAGACTTTTTTATGCTTCTGCAATTGATATTGGGAAAACTATAACCCCAATCATTAGCGCTGTACCATATCATCTTTCAATTGTACAGTTATACATTATGTGTATGTGTATATTTGTATTTGAGTCAATCTCTTTGTATATACATATGCATACATTTTTATCAAGATCCTACACCGCAAATGCAATAGTTCATGTCCGAAATTATTATACCATTCTATTTGCTTGTTATATGTATCGAATAATCAATACTCAAGCCAAGAACACCCACGCCCAGGCAATGCGTTAGTGAGTATTTATTCATTGTGTTAGATTAATTTATATAATGTATTTATACATTCTGGCTACATATGAAAAAACAATTTGTTATTGAAATTCCTGAAAACTCTAATGGCGGTTCGTTTCTGCATGTCTGACAACTGAAAAATCTGTTGAGACCAATATCACGTAACCACAGATTTGGCGGGAATTTAAAAAAAAGTTGTTTATGGTTTAAAAAAATGGATCAAATTGCTAAGATATCGGAAAAAAAATTCAAGAAAATATGTTGGGAATCCAACAATTTTGAACCGGATTGAAAAAATAATCTATAATACCATTTTATTCCTCTACCCTTACTAAGAAACATTATACATTCTTAAAAATAGAAAAATCGAAGTACATAGTCTATTTCACACAAAGATTCAATATAGATTGAACCACAAAATGGTAGATCACAGGGGAAAAACAACTACTTTCCTAGCAAATACCACGCAGAATGATATTCACCTGAAAATACATGCATACCTCCATATAAATGGAAATTGATCGCAAATGTTTCTTTCTGATAAGCTCGATTATGTTTAATTTATGTCGTGTTCGCCTAACAATCCGCATACCGGTTTCAGGCTTTTTTGGCCCTCATCAGTACGGAGTAGTCACCAGCCAGAGATCCGAGGAGCTCTGGCTGAAGCGAGACACAACGTAAACAAATCATCATCGAGCTTATAACATCTATAAATGTATGGAGTGTTTCTTTCTGTCACTAGGTACCGCCAGTTAAAAGTTATGTTTTCCGGCTACCTATAGATGTTATAAGCTCGATGATGATTTGTTTACGTTGTGTATCGCTTCAGCCAGAGCTCTTCGGATCTTTGGCTGGTGACAACTCCGTACTGATGAGGGCCAAGAAGCCTGAAACCAGGATGCGGATTGGTAGGCGAACACGACATAAATTGAACATAATCGAGCTCATCAGAAAGAAACATTTGCGTTCAATTTCCATTTATATAGAAGTTTGCATGGATTTTCAGGTGAATATCATTCAACGTTATGCGTGGTATTTGCTAGGAAAGTGGTTGTTCTTCCCCTGTGATCTACCATTTTGTGGTTCAATCTATATTGAATCTTTGTGTGAAATAGACTGTGTACTTCAATTTTTCTATTTTTATTCTACTTTTCACATGGCGTTTTACTTTCATTATACATTCTTGTTTTATCTGGAAACAGCTTTAATAACGTGAATCACATAGGTTTGGGTTAAAACTAATCAAATATTTGTGGAATAGACATTTTGCGGGAGATTAATTATGAAAACACGATTTAGTCTTGTTACTAGGTGTAGTCATGCCCTATATATTGATGCACATGAGCTTATTTAATATTCTCAACCCGTAAATAAAATTCAAACCAACTAATATTTGTAATTAAAACTTGATAAAACATTATTTATCGTTGCTAAATTTAATATTGGTTAGTAAATTTGAACTTCAATGACTTAGCTATATTTTTTAATTTTATAAGGCGGCTCCGAAAAAAGATCTACTTTTGTTGTAACAATAACAAATGTCACAATAACTTGTTGACAATTTTGTTGGAGTTGTCGTTCTTCATCAGTTTTCGTGTTTTTCAATCTATCAATAGAAATGGCTCCAAAACTGAGTATACAAGAAAAAATAGAAATAGTATTGCTATATGGCGGAAATTATTATGGCACAAAAAAAATAGCTGTAATTTTCAATGAAAGGCATCCGACTAAAATTTGCATTTTACTTCGATGGCAAAGATATTGCAAAAATTCAAGGAAACTGGTTTGGTTGCAAACAAAAACAAAAGTGTTCACGTTAAGCCTGTTGTAAATAATGAAAGTAATGTGAACAATGTTTTACTGACAGTCACTGAGACACCAAGAGTTTCGACGAAAATTATGGCAGAAAAGGCAGAAATATCTCAAACCTCTGTTAGACGAATTTTAAAGCAAAATCACTTTCACCCATAGAAACCAAAATTTGTGCAAGTACTGGGAGACAGGGATTATGACGCTCGGTTTTATTTTTGTGCATGGTTCCAGGGAATGTTAGAAGACAATCGTGATTTCTCAAAAAATTTGCAATTTTCTGGCGAAGTAACTTCAACCTCAAATGGTATTGTCAGTTCTTAAAATTGTAGATGGTGGGCATATCATAATCCTAATTTTAATATTGAAGCCAAGGACGAATATAGTTTCAAAGTGAATGTATGGGGTGGAATTCTTTATGAGCGACTTGTAGGTACCTTCTTTTTTAGACGAAATGTAAATGGCGAACGGTATTTGAACATTTTACGGACCGAGATATCTACATTTATCGACAACCTACCATTACAAGAGCGGATTCGTTTATTCTTTCATCAAGATGGGGCTTCTATTCATCCTACGAATGAAGTGAGGGAGTGGTTGAACAATGAGTTTGGTGAGCAGTGGATAGGTCGATATTCAGGTATTCCTTAGCCTGCTAGGTCTCCAGACCTAACTCCGTGTGTTTTTTTATGGGGTTACCTGGAAAGCAATGGTCATAAACAACGCCCATTTCGAAATGTAGAATATTTAGAAATTTGTATAAGGGATTGTGCACCAATGATCAACAGAACTATGTTGAAAAATGTTCTCCGCGAAATGTATTCCAGGACAATTCTATGTATGGAGCGCGAAGGTTGTCACGTAGAATATTGAAATTTTCTACATTGTTTTTTTATTGAGTTTTTTTATTTTTCCACATCCACCTAAAGGAAACTAAAGTCAATTAGGATAAATAATGTATTATTTAGTTTCAATTACAAATATCAGTTGATTCAAATTTTATTTACGGGTTGAGAATATTGAATAAGCTCATGTGCATCAATATACAGGGCATGACTACACCTAGTGACAAGACTCGTGTTTTCATAATTAATCTCCCGCAAAATGTCTATTCCACAAATATTCGATTAATTTTGACCCAAACTCATGTGATTTAGGTTATCAAAGCTGTTTCCAGATGAAACAAGAGTGTATAATGTTTCTTAGTAAGGGTAGAGGATTTTTTTTATTTGGTTCAAAATTGGTTTATTCGCGTGCCAGGGCACTAAAATGAGCAGGTGCACCATCGTGCATAAACCACATGCGATTCCGCATCAAAATAGGAACATATTCTAACAGAATTGGCAAGTTATCTTCGAAAAATGGCGATAATTATGTCCATTTAATCGTCGTGGTGAAATAAAGGTCCAATTACGTAATCTCCAATAATTCCAGCCCAGACATTAAATGAGAACTGCTCCTGTTGATGAGATTCCACGATTGCATGCGGATTTTCCTCGGCCCAAGATTGATTATGATGAAAATTTCTGATCCTTTTTTCAGTAATGAAATGTCCCTGTCAAATAAAGGATTTTCGGTTACTTTTTGGAGAAACCATTGGCAGAAATTCACTCGTAATGGAAAGTATCGAGGGAGTAGAGCCTGAACCCGTTGAATTTGATAGGGATATAATAATTAATCATGAAGAATCCGCCATACTAGAATATGCGCGATATTCAAATTATTGGCAACTTGCCTCGTACTTATTTCAGGATTTTTGTCAACTGAATTTAAAACAGCTACCTCAATTGCTGGAGTTCTTGCAGTCCGATGTGTTATTCTCAAGTGATGATTTGACTCAAAACTTCATGTTTTACATAACCTTCTGTGGGTGCTTGAAATCGTTCGAGCATCAGGAACCATTATATTTGGGGAGCGCTCTTGTTACATCCCCAGCCTATTATTTAGAAATAGAAATTATCTCACCTCAGCTCAACTACGGTCAAGCCGTTGGATCGTTATCAAAAGATTAACCCTTTTGTAACGCCACTGGTTTTGGATAAATCGTTACTCCATATAATTAGCCCAAGACGCTAAGGACGCTTCTAGTATAGAAAGCCTATACTCGATTAGTCCTTTGTTGAAAAGTTGCTCGCAAAGCTACAACTTTGTTGGGTATTAGCAGCAATTATAAAATAATTTATTCGCACTGAAGTTAACGGACATGAGCGGCTACATCCATTACCTTCCTTCTAACACCCAGGGAACATAGGTTGTTTATTTAGAAGTATATACCGTTCACTGAACTCTATATCAATAAAAAGGCACTGGGAATCATAAAACTTAATTATAAAACGAAATTATACATAAGATAAACAAAAAAAAAACACATTACACTGTTATCCTTAGAATGCAACTTTTGTGGTAACTTTCGAGAAATAATCCAAATAACTGGTAATAATGGAGATAGAAAATAAAATAAACTAAAGGACTGCACTGTCTATAAGCACTTTCCTTTCATTCCTGTATAACCCATTCCCCTCTTTATAGACTTAGTAACCCTTTTACCAAAAGTAAAGTGACAAAATATTGTATAGGACATAGATAAACAAACAAATAAGAACACAAAGAAAACATTTGATATAGGTAACAACATGCCCAATTTTACTTGTGATTTCTCGGTACCATGGATTGTGAACTTAAAGGCAAATGACCATGGATTAGTACCTCTCGACAATGTTTCTTTTTATGGGAGATATATGTATGCATAACATGTGTATTAAGAAAAGCATATAATAGTAATAGGAAAAACCAAAACATTAATTTCAATAATAGGAATTCATTACCTAGGTCGAATTGTCCAGTTGCCTTCCTTGGGTCGCACTCGAAGAGTTTCACGATTAACCGGATTTATTATCTTAGACGCTTGTCATGGTTCGTTACCGGATCATGTTACAGGATGAATTATTTGCTCATTTTTATGGACATCAGCAAAGAAACGTCATTCGATCGAGAGAACGCACAACACTGGAAAAGTAATTTCGACTGGAGTACTTTTGTGTTTACGACGCATGAAATGAACTATTGTTAGAGTGATTAGAATTGTCCGTAATTATGCGGTGAAATATTGTTTTTACACTGACTCTAGTTAAAAGGATGCCATGTTGGTATTTCTTTAATCGAGATGGTTTTTACCCGTGGAAAGATTTTATTTCTCGTGACATTTTTCACTGGTACTAATATGAATGCATACTATATTTCTTCTCGTATGATAGACGTGATTACTCCACGGACTACTGTTCTGAACTAACTTAACTCTTTCTGCTCTCGTTGCCTTTTATAATATCTTCGATCGGAAGCTGGGGCGGGACTTAGTGTGTTTTATGAGTATTTTAACGAGGTGACATCGTAAAACTGATAAGGGTCTTGTTTGTCTAACCCGTTCTCGCTTATCTTATGTTATAATTGGATAATATTTTACTGCCTGACAGGTAGTTACGGTAGTTGTCGGTTAATCTGGGAAATAATGACCAACAAGTGTGTTTATGAATTTCTCGGTGGCTGTTCCTTGTGATTTATGAGTTAGATACGGCTCTCTAATGATGTGGGCGGTGTGCCTGTCGGTTATCGGGATTGTTTTTAATGGCCTTGTTTGTGTTATTTACTTTGGACGGGTGTTAGAATTAGGGATTCGTTTTCGGTAGTAAAATAAAACTGATTGTCTTATCTATCAGTGACGTTGAATAGTGGATGAATACCCAGTGGCAAGTTTGAATTCTTTTGTTTAAAGGATTGATCATAACAAATCGACCCTGCCCTGTTAAAAAGGTCTCTACTTTGAATATTAGGACCTTTTTGTTTCATTATTGAATTAAAGTATTTGGTTCCATGTTTTATGTTAGGAAGTCACCTTTTGTTGTTACCTATAAAAATGATAGTCTGTGCTGAGTATGGTATTCATAATTTCAGAGGTTTATTATAACTAATAAAATAATAATAGTAAACAAAATAATATACACATAAAGCACAAGTTGGCATGTACGAAGTTTGAAGGAGAAACAATGTCTGTTCGCTATATAAGAGTTCATAAAACTAAAAATAATAATAAAAGTGATAAGTACACAAAATTTTACAACTGGACCTGCATAAAACTTGAATAGGAAGTTCTGTCTCGTCACCATTTAAGAGTTCAGGTGAGCCGGAGGACCGGTATCTGTCACTCGGTCGGGAGTGCCATGGCGATGTTGAACGCCTGAGTGATTATGCTCGAACTGGCAGCTAGGGCATCACTTGGGCTGTCATCCGAATCATCATCCGGGGAGGTGTAGTCGGCTACAGTTCTTGGGACGTAGCTGGCGACTCGGTTGGGGTTAGTTGAGTCCAGTCTATTCTTCCGTCGGGGTGGTGCGTGTCGGTTTCGATCGTCGGTGCAAACCTGACAAGTGCATACGGGCTTCGTAGGTGTGTTCTCAGTGTTTGTCATCGGACCAGGGTTTTCGGTGTGGGTCTGCAAATGCCGGGTACTCTCGGTGGTGCAGTGGAAACAATCACACTGGGTAATGTTTCTGGTGTCCAGTAGTCTCATGTATTCCGCATGATGGCGATTAAAGTGCAAAATAGAAAATGCGATGTAAGTGCGCACGTGCTCGGATGGCGGTTTCTGCATCCACGTATTCACGTCGTAGAGCAGATTGTTTACGGATGCCTTCAGGATGCTTCGCCTCGTGTCGAAACTGGAAATTTCCTTTACGGAGTCTAGCAGCATCTCCATGGGGTAACTGGTGTTGGTAACTTTTGAGCACGACTGATTTTATAAACAAAAAGATTTGTTGGCTGATTAACGTGGTGTTTCGTGTAAGAGTTCGGAGCACAATAATGTTCAATCTAGTCCCACGCACGTATTTATATAGAATCGATATCTCTTTATTTTAATTCTCACTCGGGGTTAATGGTTTATGGGGTCAGCTTTTTCGTCCTTTCGGAGTTATCTTATCTTAGGGATGAGGCACTTATTTTTAATATTCATTGGAAAAGGGTCCCATTTTCTTAGCTTCACTATCGCGAACTGGAAAAAGATTATTTTTATTGGTGGCGGGACGTGAAGATCACATTATTTATAGTAATTTTAGGTCAAGCGTCGCGTAGAGGTAATAAAATGTCCTTATTTATTTGGATTATATATTTTTCGTTTCTTGGGTCCAAGATAGGCCTTTGAATGGATGTGATTTTATCGTCGCATAAATTGTTTCTTTCGGCTGATGGGGTGGTATCTCAATGCCAGTCTGGGTAGGTTGAGATTCAATAACCGTGAGATTGTTATCCGTCGACATTTCTGCAGGAACTTGTCGGGGTAATTTATGGTTGATTACAAGTAGAGTCAACGTATCCCAGAAAGCTGCGATTACATGGTAGGTACATCCAGTGATTCTGTGTATGGCTATCATGTTTATGGCTGTTTCCATACAGAATTTTATTATCCTTATGCAAAATATATCCCTAAGAAACTGCTGGTTACGTCTCCAATGAAAGTGAATACTCCATATATTTTTTTCATAGTGCTGTTGGCTAGTTTTTCTATCTCCTCGGGGTTGAACAGGTTTAACGTAGAGAAACCCTGATTTGATATGGGCTTATTGGCCATTTTGTTTATCAGAATATTATTTACTGCTTGTCTTTCGGACGAAAAAAGTATTATTTCTTGGGCTTGTCTCATTTCTTCTGTTGTGTATATCCCACCATCACCAATAGGTTGTATTCTGGCTAGTTGCATTTGTTGTTCTTCACTTATGGATAATTCTACAGGGGGATTTCCTGCTATGGGGTAGGGGTCGTAGGCTAACCAAGTACCCTCTATATAATATTTGGCGGGAATGATTGAAGAACATTCGATCTGTTGCCCTATTTCCTGTATAGTTCGTGTTAACGGCGCCATAAAATATGTTTTGTTTAAATATGTCACAGGCAACTCTTGGTAACAGTTTTTTTCTCTCCTGATTTGGACTATAACAGGTGTGCATTTCAACAAATATAGTACTTCTCCATTTATTTTTGCAATATACCCTGGGTCTTGAGATAGTAACTGTGATATGAGATTCGGAGATTGTTGTGCCATCAATAATCTATTCTTGAGAATTTCTCTTTTTAATATACACCTTCGGTGAATAGTGTCGGCGAGCATCGTGTTCATACTCCTCTTAAACGATTGCTCGATATATAAAATTTCGAATTTACATATGTTATTATATCGGCAGTTGGCTCTCCTGAGGTAATAGCGAAGTTTACTTGAGATGGGGTCATATTTCTTGGTAATTCGATGATTAATATTCTGGGATGTTCTGTCAACCACATTTCAAAATCACAAATTCGCTTCTTTTTAATTAACTGCACGGCAAATAGTTTCGTCCTGTCTTCAATAACCATGTATTGGTTTATGTCCGTCTGACTTAGTTTCTCTATGACTTTAGTGGCTTTTCCTTCGTAGAGTTGTCGGTACCTTTTACATTCATGAGGTTTTATAGGGTCCCAGGCTATTTCTCCTTGGAACGCATCCATACAATATCCTGTACTAAATTCGCAAGAGAGTTGGTTCTCCAAACTAATTGTATTGGTATCCAGGTGTGCGATTGCGGAATAATCTTTCAAGATGATCTTTGCGGTTGCAGTAACCACAACATCTTTATATACCTTACCTTGGAAGGTATAAGTGGCACCTTGGCATTTACCATTTTCCTCTAATTCTCCGGCTATCACGATTCTCGCGGTTTGTGTGGTGTTGGGCTGTAATTTAATTATATCTCCAGAAAAACCTCTGTATTCCAAATACTGATGTATTTTTAAGCATTCTGATTTTCCTACGGTTTGCATAAATGTAATCAGGCTATCGGTATAATCGCTGAGTGTGAGAACATGCCACAATGAACCATCAGTTGAGTAATTTCTACTAAACAGGACTTTACATGAATGGTCTCAAATTTCTGTTTCTCAACCGCGTATACACGCAGATCCTGCACGCTGTATGCATTAGACAATTCGGGCATTTTGTACATCTCTTAATGATATTGCAGTAATATTAGCCGTTGGATTTCTACAGTCGTAGGCTATTAATCCTGTTGTACCGGGAATTTCATAATTAAAAATAATAGTCCCCAGTATCAAGAGTATTTTCAACTGCTTATTTGACCTGGTAAGTCTTATCTTTTCCTTTTCTATCGATACGTAGTCGGCTGAGCACGTCTGGCCCATATCCGTCGTCGGGTCCATTCCTACACTTGTTCCTTAATTGCTAGTGGTTTGACCTGCTTATCTTGCCCTTTTGAAAGATTACTTCATATCTTGTTACAAAGCAGATGTCTCGGAGATTTGTGAAAGAAAAAGGACTAGGGGGTTTCGGAGGGTGTGACCGCGCTACAGGTATAATAGTTCAATGTTTATAATCACGGCTATTAACTTCACTTATTGTTCAGCTGACCGGGTTAGGTTAGCGGTCTAGTCTCGTGTTTTCTCCGCACTGGTTCACTTGGAATGACTGTCTCTATTAACGTCCCAGGTAATAGGACAATTAGAAATTATGTTTTGGCAAGGAAAACAAAACTAAAAAAAAATATATATTTTTTTTTTTTTTTTTAATTTGGGTCACGGTTAGACTGTATCCTATACATACATACATCTCCTAGATTTTCTCAATTAATTAAAACTATATATACATACATATCTTTAGTACATTCCCAGCGCATTTCATTTTACATAAAGTATTGTTTTTACTGATGTTTGCCGGTTTTTGACAAAATCCAAGGTTCCTCAGGTACCTGTCCCCGCGACCTTGTTTGGTAACCATGAGTTACTTCAGGGACGCTTTCCCGATCTTCGTCCGATGTTTCACTGGGGTTACTATTTTCGAAACTTTCCACATTTTCTAGGGTAGTTCGTCTTGCCTAGGCGTTGGCGCTATTTCGAAACGGGTTTATTTCCTACACTATTTTCGTTTCCTTCGTTTTCTGGATGGCGACTTTCTCCACTTTCCTTAGGGATCTCTTCTTTGGCGGATTTTCTACAGTCTTCAAGTATTTCTATATTCTTATAAACTTTCAGTCGATTTGCGTGTACAATTTGGCTTTTGGTTTTCCCTACCTGTTGTATTTCAAAATTGACGGGTGATAGTTTTCTTAAAATTCTCCACGGTCCTGTATATCGTGGCAGCAATTTTCGAGCTAGTTTTTGACCTGCTCTGACATTGGGAGGTGTTTTCAAATATGCTAACGATCCGATGGGAAATTCTTTTAATTTAGCCTTTTTATTGAAATTCCTGTGCGATTTTTCCGCGGCAATTTCTACGGATGCTCGGGCTTTTTGATGGGCAATTTGCAATCTCTGGACCATTTCTGAGGCGTAATTTTCTAAGGTATCATACCTTATACGGGGTGCTCTTAGTGTTAGGTGATGTGGTAGTAACATGTCTCTGCCAAACATTAAGAAAAGGGGCTTTCCTGTGTGGATGAATGAATCTGATTTCTTATAGCCACAAGAGCATACGGTAACTGTTCGTCCCAATCGGCTTGTTGTTCAGTCACTAGGTGTGATAAGGTAGTTTTCAAGTGTCCATGGAATCGTTCTACGATGCCGTTCGTGGCGGATGATATGCTGTAGTATTCAGTTTCTTGATTTTTAGTCGTTGGCAAATTTCCAGAAATAGAGCAGATAAAATTGCGATCCCTGTCACTCAATAAATATCTCGGTGCTCCATAACGTAAGATGATATGTTCTACAAATACCTTCGCTACCGTCTCGACAGTAATATTAGGTATTGGAATGGCTTCGGCATATCGAGTCAGGTGATCAATTGCTGTAAATATATACTTGTTTCCATTTCTGGTGGTGTTTAGTGGTCCGACTATATCGATGGCTACAATTTCGAATACTGCTTCCGGAATAGGCATTCTCTGCATTTCCGTTGGTTTTTGGTTCGTAGTTTTATGAATGTTGCAGGAATGACATTTCTGTATGTATTCATCGATATCTTTCTTCATGCTAGGCCAGTAAAATTCTCGTTGTATAGTGGTTAGAGTTTTCTTTTGTCCTCCATGACCAGAAAATATGTTATCGTGGTACAAACTTATAATTTGTTTTCTAATGACCTTGGGAGCATAGATTTTGTCCCGACGCTCGTCTACTCGTCGTTTCACGTATAAAATTTCTTCGTGAATATAAAAATTGTCATCTTCGTCGGTCAATGTAGGTATTAATGCAGAAATTTGGGGGTCTGTCTTCTGCATTATGCGGATGTCGTCCAAGTGCCATAACGTTTCAATACAGGTTCTATGTTTTCGCTGGATTTACTAAGCACACATACTTGGCAGTCTTTTGGCATTCTTTGAGTCATTTCCGCACTATGTTCGTCTGTTTTTATCCTGGATAAGGTATCGGCATTTATATTATCTCGGCCTGGTCTGTATTTAATAGTGAATGAGAATTCCAGGAGTGCCATGGCCCATTTGGCTAGCCTGCTACTTGGATCTTTGATAGACAATAAATAGGTCAATGGCCGGTGATCGGTAATGATGGTAAAATGCGTACCAGTCAGATAGCACCTGTATTTCTTTACAGCCCAAATCACTGCGAGACATTCTCTTTCTATCGTAGAGTACCTAGTCTCAGCGGCATTCAAAGTTCTGCTCGAGTAACAAATGGGATGTTCGAATCCAGAATAGTCTTGGCTCAAAATTCCACTTATGGCGGTCGCGCTGGCATCTGTGGTAACCACAAAAGGTCGAGAAAAATCGGGATACTTTAAGATCGGAGGAGAAATTAAACTTTTTTAGTGTTTGATAGTCCTTGTTTTATTTTAGTTTTTTCGGGATCTTTTTTTTTAAACTTTCGGTAAAATCCGCATAATCCCAAAATGCTCGGATGTCTTTCACTCTTCTTGGTGGTGGATAGTCCTTGATAATTTTAGTTTTTTCGGGATCTGTTTGACGATAATATGTCCAAGATATTTTGCTTCTTTTTGCATAAAATTACATTTAGTTGCCTTGAATTTCAAATTACTGCTCCTCATTTGTTCGAAAACATTGCGTAATCTGTCTAAATGTTCCGAGATGTTTGGTCCACTAAAAACGATGATGTCGTCCAAGTATACTAAGCACTCCTTACCTATATATTTCGCAAAAATGTTCTCCATCTGCCGACACCAAGTGCTGGGGGAGTTCTTCATCCCCATTGGCATACGAAGAAATTCGTAGTGTCCGTTTGGTGTGGAGAAGGCACTCTTCTCTCTGTCTCTTTCATCAATTCAATTTGAAAATATCCACTAGCGAGATCCATCACACTGTATAAGCTAGTACCTTGCAACTTTTCGATCGTATCCTGTATATGTGGTAATGGAAAAAAATCTGTCTTCGTGATGGCATTCAATTCCCTGTAATCAATGCACAGTCTGAACTGGGGATCTTCTCCAGGGTGCAATTTTTTTTCAACCAGGATCGCTGGAAAACTCCAAGGGCTACAGGATTCTTTTATTATTTCGTTATCCAACAATTCCTTAATTTCTTGGTGCATTATCTTCTGCCTCTGGTATGGAATTCGATAAGGTCGTTTTGAAATAGGCGGAACATCCTCAGTGTGTATCCTGTGCTTTACTAGATGGGTACAAGTTAATTTTTGACTAGGGGCCTTAAATACATCAATGTACTCCTTGATGAGGGTGGCCAATTTAATTTGAGCTTCTTCCGTTGGATTCTCGAGATGTAATTGTTGTAAAATTTTCTGTTCATCTTGTAGGTTTATGCTACGGATCATGAGTCCATTCGTCGTAGTTTCCACTTTATTTTCTGTATCGGCCTCGAAACCATGTGCTATAATATGTTTCCTGGGTATGAACAGTTCCTGTTCCAAAATGTTTATCAGTTTGATGGGTATTTCGGTATCATTTTTTCCTATCGATCTCGCGATCATCAGTCCTTTTATAGCTGCTTTATCTTCAACTATAATATTTTCCGACAATAATTTTCTTTTTGTTCTAACCATACATATTGTCATTGCTCTAGGGGTAAAATCATATCTTTTGGCAAGTACAGTCCTGTCCATAATTTTCTTCAGTCAATTTTTCACCTCCCTGTATAACTATTTCTTGTTTACTTCTGGAAGATTCGGCGTCCGAGTTTCTATCCTTCCGATAAGTCGTTCATTCTCTGTTTGACTGGCTTTATTTTCATAAAATTTTCTATACCTTGTTTTCATCCGTTCCTGGCTCGTATTTGCCTCCTCGTATCGGCTGTCTGTCTGTTTAGTGCGTATATTCTCATACCCAGACTTTTCTTCCTGCTCACTGTTGAGTCTGCGGGATAATTTGGATTTTCCTTTCCACTTCACTGTTTCTTTAGGAGAGAAATTGTCGCCCTTAGACGGACATATTTCTGCTTTTCGGCTGTCCTGTGCGAACGGCGGGATGTCTTCCACGATTTTCGTTTTCAGAGTTTGGAGTTTTCCATGTCTCTGGCAGTAAAGAGTCATCCTTGGATGAACTGGCTTTTCAGTACGAATGTCGTTCAGGCTTCCGTGCCATATCGCCTAACTAACCTTCCTAATATACAGGGTGTTTCGGCTGTCCCAACATTCCCGATGGATGGTGAAGTTTTCCCATCCCTCGTGGTGAGATTTTCTTTTCCCATTGTTCGTCGTTCTATCAGTGAATAGAGTCTCCCTTAAATCCTTATTCCTGTTCTGCTTCTGTAAACGCTTATCTTTATTTTTCTTTTTCCTTCGCGACTTTTTTGTTGTTTCAGTGGACGTGGCTTTTCTTGATACCGTGTCTCCTTTAAATCACGTTCTTTTGCCTGTCCTGGATTTCCTACCCGATTGCTGTTTGAGTCGGCCGACCTCATTTCTGGATGTGAAAATTTAGTTCCAAATACTTCGCAGTCTGATGCGGGCGGCGCCTCCCTTATCTGACCGAGTTTTTCTTTAGACATCGTTTTCGTCCAGCTATCTATCGTAGTAGTAAATTCTTTCAACTGTTGCTCTAAAACTTCTAGTCGTTTGTCCCATTGGTTTTCCTTCTCATTTTCCGTATGATAAATGCGTTTTGGTCGTGGTGGAGTTCAATTATTTCTTCCATCAAATACATTTTGTTTGCTCTCAATCTAGCTTTACTTGATACTTTTGCAGAAAGTCTAGACCTAAAATTATTTCTGTGCTCAAATGTTTCGTTTCGATTAATATAAATTCGTGCTCGATTTGGGTTCTTTCATTCAGTTTTATTGGCAAAACTACGGTACCTATATATGGAATTCTATTGCCCTGTACGTCTTTTAAATTGAATTTTTCTTCGTAATTAACTTTCATACCGTGCGTAATGCTAACGTGGGCCAACGATACTTCGGCACCCGTGTCTACCAGGGTGGTGCGAAAAATTCCATCAATTTCTAGAACTATGACGTTTCGCTGGGCTTCTCCCGTGGTATAGGTTAGTATCGTGTGTGTTGGCCTCCTATTTACCGTGTTGCGTTTTAATGGCGGTTGTCTGCGGTTCCCAACGGAGGAGAATTGCGAACCGGATGGCCATTTAAATTTCTTCTGTCCATATTTCTTTGTCCATTCCTGTTTTTACAGTTGTATGACATATGACCAGGCTGATTACAATTGAAACAAGTTCGGTTTTTTAACCTACAGTCCCTAATTTCATGTCCTCTTCTACGACAATACTGGCAGGTCTTTATCGATGATGGTGGTCCATTCGCTGTGACATTTCTAAAACTTCTCTCTCCTGGCCTAGTTAGGTTTTCTATGAGCTCTTCTTTATCGGCTAGTTCGATAGCTTCGGTCAGTGTATCAGGACTAGCGGATAGTATGCGTTTCCTGATGGGGTCCAATAATCCCATAGCAAACTGCGTGATTACATCTTGCTCGTGGCGTTGCAATAGTATCCGATCTACGTCAGCTGTTCCGGTCAATACTAAAATTTTTGCAGCACAAACTTTCAGACGTGCCAAAAATTGGCGGCAAGTTTCAGATCTACGTTGTCGGCATTCTAATAATTCCCTTTTGTCCTGCCCTGGTATTTTAGCTATACCAAACTGTTCCTGTAAACCTCTTTTCAATTCGTTCCATACTGCTGTATTTCTCAATTGATTGTCGGCGTCAATGAGTTGTTTCGCAATGCCTCTTAGTTTCAATCGAACGATAGATACTATTTGCAATTCTGTCCATCCAGCTAGAGCGGCTGTATCTTCAATTATCCTAATAAAATCTTTGATACTCGTCTGCCCGTTATAATAGGGTATATTATCTAATGTGATCGCTATTGTTGGTTCTGGATTTGGCAGAACCTGCACTACAGGAGCTGTTGTTGACGAAGGTCCCCCTGGAGGAGTCATATTGAGAACTTTCCTCCTTTTGGATGAATTATTTACTAAATAAAATCTTTCTTATACTTTCTGATATTGAGTTCTGCGAATTGTTCGGTATGAACGTTTTATTTGTATATATGCGTTAATGTACTTCCTCAATTATTACTCGCACACCTGACATCGAAGTTACATCCCCAGCCTATTATTTAGGAATAGAAATTATCTCACCTCAGCTCAACTACGGTCAAGCCGTTGGATCGTTATCAAAAGATTAACCCTTTTGTAACGCCACTGGTTTTGGATGAATCGTTACTCCATATAATTAGCCCAAGATGCTAAGGACGCTTCTAGTATAGAAAGCCTATACTCGATTAGTCCTTTGTTGAAAAGTTGCTCGCAAAGCTACAACTTTGTTGGGTATTAGCAGCAATTATAAAATAATTTATTCGCACTGAAGTTAACGGACATGAGCGGCTACATCCATTACCTTCCTTCTAACACCCAGGGAACATAGGTTGTTTATTTAGAAGTATATACCGTTCACTGAACTCTATATCAATAAAAAGGCACTGGGAATCATAAAACTTATATTCATAAAACGAAATTATACATAAGATAAACAAAAAAAAAATACATTACACTGTTATCCTTAGAATGCAACTTTTGTGGTAACTTTCGAGAAATAATCCAAATAACTGGTAATAATGGAGATAGAAAATAAAATAAACTAAAGGACTGCACTGTCTATAAGCACTTTCCTTTCATTCCTGTATAACCCATTCCCCTCTTTATAGACTTAGTAACCCTTTTACCAAAAGTAAAGTGACAAAATTATTGTATAGGACATAGATAAACAAACAAATAAGAACACAAAGAAAACATTTGATATAGGTAACAACATGCCCAATTTTACTTGTGATTTCTCGGTACCATGGATTGTGAACTTAAAGGCAAATGACCATGGATTAGTACCTCTCGACAATGTTTCTTTTTATGGGAAATATATGTATGCATAACATGTGTATTAAGAAAAGCATATAATAGTAATAGGAAAAACCAAAACATTAATTTCAATAATAGGAATTCATTACCTAGGTCGAATTGTCCAGTTGCCTTCCTTGGGTCGCACTCGAAGAGTTTCACGATTAACCGGATTTATTATCTTAGACGCTTGTCATGGTTCGTTACCGGATCATGTTACAGGATGAATTATTTGCTCATTTTTATGGACATCAGCAAAGAAACGTCATTCGATCGAGAGAACGCACAACACTGGAAAAGTAATTTCGACTGGAGTACTTTTGTGTTTACGACGCATGAAATGAACTATTGTTAGAGTGATTAGAATTGTCCGTAATTATGCGGTGAAATATTGTTTTTACACTGACTCTAGTTAAAAGGATGCCATGTTAGTATTTCTTTAATCGAGATGGTTTTTACCCGTGGAAAGATTTTATTTCTCGTGACATTTTTCACTGGTACTAATATGAATGCATACTATATTTCTGCTCGTATGATAGACGTGATTACTCCACGGACTACTGTTCTGAACTAACTTAACTCTTTCTGCTCTCGTTGCCTTTTATAATATCTTCGATCGGAAGCTGGGGCGGGACTTAGTGTGTTTTATGAGTATTTTAACGAGGTGACATCGTAAAACTGATAAGGGTCTTGTTTGTCTAACCCGTTCTCGCTTATCTTATGTTATAATTGGATAATATTTTACTGCCTGACAGGTAGTTACGGTAGTTGTCGGTTAATCTGGGAAATAATGACCAACAAGTGTGTTTATGAATTTCTCGGTGGCTGTTCCTTGTGATTTATGAGTTAGATACGGCTCTTAATGATGTGGGCGGGTGTGCCTATCGGTTATCGGGATTGTTTTTAATGGCCTTGTTTGTGTTATTTACTTTGGACGGGTGTTAGAATTAGGGATTCGTTTTCGGTAGTAAAATAAAACTGATTGTCTTATCTATCAGTGACGTTGAATAGTGGATGAATACCCAGTGGCAAGTTTGAATTCTTTTGTTTAAAGGATTGATCATAACACTCTTGAGACAGTCGCCTGGCTTCATATGCGTTTTCGTCAGCAAGCCCATACAATTAATGCATGTCTGCTTATTCGGTATTTGTAACATTTATCATGTTTTTTTTAATAAACAAGTTTTTATAACGTAAATAATATCTCGTATCTAGCTAAAGAAGTGTCAAAATTGTTTATGTTGAAAACAACGAAATATGTTCTTAGCATACTAGATGTTTCTAGTCCACAAGATGATCTTACTACCGTTCAATAGTCTGATTAACAATTACAAAAAACGGGTTAATTCTTGTTCCCGGTCCTAAAAATATGTGCGATAGCAAATTCAATTCGGAATGACGTCTAGAAAAGTATATCTCGAGCATTTATTAGCCCATTGAAAATTGCAATTGTTATTAACAAAATAAAATAAAAAATATAAATGCAGTTTTTGGTTGATAACTCAAAAACTATCGATATTTGAGAACTTTTGCAAGAATATCCCCAAAGAAGGAAAAATTTACAGTAAAAAAGTTTCTACTCCCGGAATTCTATCTTCCTTATTTATAATTTCCATTCAACGCCGGAAATAGGTCATGATAAAGGACTTCTTAATTTCCATCACTGGCGTCCCTGTTAACATGTTCTGCAATGTTTTTTATCAAAATAATGATACGCCACTGTCTTTCTTCCAAATTAATAAAATTTTTGTAATTGTCCTTTATCTTCTCATAAAGTTGGTCTCCTGTTTTTTCGTCCGGCGAATTGTTTTTGAGTTAGAAAATAAAATGCATCCATTTGCTTGTCCGTATGCGAAATCAGCCGTTGTAGTTGATTAACAAGTTATAATAACTTTTTAACAAAAAATTTAACCGGCGAAATACGGAACTGAAGGGTAAAAAATAAAATTAACCTCCTTAGTCTCAATAACTAAGCTCCTGAACTAATGTAAGTAACTAATTTCGAGTCGGCGCCAAACAAACAATCAACGAAGATCATTAGATTACTTCAAAAAAATTATCAGAATGTCACCGCCCAACTCGATGCCATCATTTTACGCCTTACCTGAATCTTGTGCTTGTTTGTTTGGCGCCGACTCAAAATTAGTTACTTACATTAGTTTAGGAGCTTAGTTATTGAGACTAAGAAGGTTTATTTTATTTTTTACTTCTCAGTTCCTTATTTCGTCGGTTACATTTTTTGTTGAAAAGTTATTATTTTTCAATTTTATGTGGCTAAAAAAGAATTATCCAAATCGGATAACCCAGTACAAAGTTATGCCTGATAGAAACGGTTAATGGACCAAAATTCAGAGGGTGAACGATCGTTAATGGGCCAAAATTCAGAGGGTGAACGATCGATATGCTCCAGCTTTCTACCCTTAGGGGTGGCATTTTTTTTCAATTTGAGATGGGACTAACTTTGGAGTACACCCTATCCATTGAAAAACAAAATAATCATCGAAATCGGACTACTCTATGGAAAGATATGCGTGGTATGTTGGCTGAAATCTACTAATTACTACCTACTTAATTTTGTATCACTTCCAAAATACTTACTTACCTAGCTTACTTCAACTATTGAGTGTTAAATAATATGATTATCTACTTCAACTATTTATTGTTATATAATATAAATTATTTTTGAAAGTACTGGTTAGTTGATTTCATCACTTTGTATATAATTCCATCCTTTCATAGAATGTTATTATTATTGTGACGGATGTAGGAGGATCTGTCAATGTCAACTACATATGTGTGCCACTGTTCACAAGTGAAAAATCAATCATCCTCTATTTTTCTACCCAAAGGGGTGGATCATTTCATTTCAAATTGGAATATGATCAACTTTGAGGTATACCTGATCTGATAAAAAAAATCATCCAAATCGAAAATCCCAGTATAAAGTTATGCCTGATAGAATCGGTTAACGGACCAGAATTCAGAGGGTGAGTGATCAATATCCTTCATTTTGCTACCCTTGCTGGATTTCATTTCTGAAATTCAAATGGGACCAACTTCGAAGTACACCCCATCCACTGAGAAAAGAATTATCGGAATAGGACGTCTCAGAAAAAAGTTATGCGTGATCATACATGAAGAAAATGAAAATTTTTTTTTTAAGTATTTGCGTCGACTATAGAGAACCTCCTCCTTTTTGGTTTCGTCGGTTAAAAATACGGGTTAATCCTTGTTCCCGGTCCTAAAAATATGTGCGATAGCTCATTCTATTCGGAATGACGTCTAGAAAAATGTATTTTGAGCATTTATTACCACATGAAAAATTGCAATTTTATTAACAAAATAAGATGAAAAAAAAAATATATATTCAGTTTTTCGGTAATAACTCAAGAACTATCAATATTCAAAAATTTTTGAGAGGAGAGCCTTCAAGAAAAGGAAATTTCAACAAAAAAAAACAAAAGGTATCAAAAATAATCCAAAATCAAAAAAGGAAACAAAAACAAAAAAAATTGTGCCGAAAAACCTAATCCCAATAGAAATACAAAAAAGTTAATTATCAATAATGCTACCTCACCCAAAATTTACGGACTACCTAAATTACACAAACTCAACCACCCTCTCAAACCCATAGTATCATGTATACAACAATCATTTTATAAATTATAAAAATTTCTAGCCAACAGCATTTCTAAAATCACAGGAAAAAATTATTACTACGTGAAAGATTCTTACGAGTTAAAAAAATTCATAGACCAAGTTACCATCCCTGAAAACCACATACTAGTTTCTTTAGATGTTATATCGCTATACACGAACATACCTATTTCACTTGTAAAAAAAGCTATAAACGACAAATGGCCCCTAATTGAAACCCATACTCTACTTAACAGAGAAGATTTCACCCAAGTAATAAATGAAACCCTACCAACAATATATTTTCAATACAAAAATGATTTTTTCCAACAAATAGAAGGTTGCTCGATGGCATCTCCAATATCAAGCAGCATAGCCCAATTAGTGTGTGTTTCCAATCACAATTAAAACAACTATTTACCCTCGATCAAAAGTAAAGACCCCCGATATAAAAAAATCCAATTTAATTTATAGCATACCATGCAACGTCTGCAACCAAATATACGTAGGCATGACATCACGGCGGTTGTAAAATAGTCTGAATGAGCACAAATTTATGACAAAATCAAGTACAGCTCTGAACGAACATACAGGGTGTTTCATAATTGAATGCTGATCCTGAAAAGCGATAATCATTGGATGATTTTAAGAAAAATTCTTCCTATTAACATAGGTCCGCAACCGCTTCATTTCTGAGATATGGGTGTTGAAATTCAACAAAAAAATCAGTTCTTCCCCAATATCTCTGAAACCCCTTTGGCTTTTTTTCAATATTGATCAAAATATTGATACGCCACTGTCTTTTTCCAAATACATATTATTTTTGTAATTGTCCTCTATCTTCTAATAAAAATGGTCTCCCACCTTTTTTTCGTATGGCAAACGGTTTTCGATTTAGAATACATTGATTTGCTTGTCCTCATTCGATTTTTTCTCTTTGTCTTAATTTCACAATTGTGGTAACCAAAGGATCTAGGTAAGATTTTTATGAATTTCTGGTAACTCTTATTTAGTTTTTGTAATGAGTACGCATAAAAATACATTTTTTATTTTTAAAAACAACTAATATGAACAAAAAATACCAAAATCAAATCAACTGTTCAAAATGTCCGCCTCCTGCAAGTATGCACGCTTCAGCCTTCCTTTTCATTGACTCGCGTACTCTTTGGAAAATTCCTGGAGTATTCCTTATTGCTTCACAGGAAACTATTACGCGGTTTCGCAATTCTTCCTCAGTTAGAATTGGTAGATTGAACACCAAAGTCTTAAGATGTCCCCAAAGAAAATAATCAAGACTGTTTGAGTCTGGGGATCTAGCTGGCCATGACTCTGTTCCCCCAAGAACTATCCAGCGATTATAAAAGTTTTGGTTAGAATATTCGCGTGCCAGGGCATTAAAATGAGTAGGTGCACCATCATGCATCACCCACATGCAATTTCGCATTAAAATAGGAACATCTTCCAACAGAATTGGCAAGTTATCTTCGAAAAATGGCGATAATTATGTCCATTTAATCTTCGTGGTGAAAAAAAGGTCCAATTATGTTTTAATAACGTAAATAATATCACACAAAGAAGTGTCAAAATTATTTATGTTGAAAACAACGAAATGTGTTCTCAGCATAATAGATGTTTTCTAGCCCACAAGATTAATCTTTCTACTCTTCAATAGTCTGATTGCCAATTTAAAAAACGGGTTTATTCTTGTTCCCGGTCCTAAAAATATGTGCGATAGCTCATTCAATTCGGAATGACGTCTAGAAAAATGTATGTCGAGCATGTATTAGCACATAAAAAATTGCAATTGTCATTAACAAAACAAGATGAATGAAAAAATCAGTTTTTAGTTAATAACTCAAAAACTATCGATATTTAAAAACTTTTGAAAAAATAACTTCAAAGAGGGGGATATTTCCAATGAAAAAGTTGGTACTCCAGGAATTCTATCTCCGTTATTTATAATTTTTATTCAACGCCGAAAATAGATCTCCGCGCGGACGTTACGGCATGAGCGCAACATAGTTGGAGACAGTATTATCACACAAAATAACTTTTTTATAGTATGAAATATTGATTAAACATTTTCACAAAATCATGGTATCATCAGAGCACTTGAAAGAATGAAGCCCTGTAGGAAAATAAATTTTGTCGATTTTTCGAAAAGTTATACGATTGGTAATTAACTAATTTTTATCCAATCTCTGTTTTTACAAAAGTCGACATAAAAGTTTAAATATTTGCCTATGAATTGTTTGCTTTCTTGGGCCCCTCTTATATACATACTTAACAAGATCACCTGATAAAAGTTAATTGAAGTTTCATGTTTTCTTTGTTATACTTTTTTTAAAGGAACAAAAAATGAAATATTAAAAAAATGTTGTTAAAAAATGTTCAGTTGAAAAATGTTATTATACAGCTGTTTTTGCATCTAACAATGGCAATAATTAACGCGGGAAAGAAATTACGTCATTTGTTAAGAAATTGTTTATATACAAATAATATTTTTGAAAAATTATTTCTTACAATTTTATTGTCAAGACAAATTGATTTGAAAAAAAAACCCTCAATAAATTTTTTAATTGCTTATAATCGTTTTTTTTAATATTTCGTCTGTTTAAATAATTAATTAAAGAATTTTAGTTTTTTAAATTATAATTGGCATTTCTCTATGGGTTATCAGAAAAAAAATTTCATCAATAATTTCATTGTTTATTAAGTTAACAATTTGTTATAAACAATTTGTGACCCTTGGTTTATTTTCTTCCCGGAAGTAAAAAAAAATATGAAAACAGAACGGAAAAAAATTGTCTTTAATTTTTCAGAACATTTTTAAATATTACAAGATATCGCAATCAAAGTGGCTTCTTAATTTCTCAAGTAACAAATAGATATACCTTTCAAATTATAAGAGATACGATAATGGCCATTCGGTACTTTTCTGTCAAGGATTATTCAATCTTTGAAATGGATACAAATCCAAGTTTGTAACTACTGGTAATCAGCTTTGCATGCCTTTGTTTATAAAAATAGTTTTTTTTCACTTTTCGTACTTTTTTGACTTATAACTTGTTAAAAAAATTAAAATACAGCTGTGAACCAGACAATTTTGTTTAGTGATGAAATATCTGCCAGGTAACCTTTACATCATATCTTTTATAGTTTAAATTATAAACGTATTTTAATTAATATTTATCTAACTCGTGTTCTGTTATATACGATATTTCATTTTATATTACAGCACTCATTTATATTTAGCAATAACTTTACGTTCTATTTATCGTAATAAATCATAGTTGCTTCTAACAGAAGGTGCCTCTATTGTTTATTTAAAAAAAAACATGAATTTTTTGATCAAATTATGGAATTTTACTCGAGTTTTCTCAGCTGGTTCTTTTAAATTTCTTGATCTACTTATATTTATTACAATAAATAGAAAGTAGAGATATTGCTGAATATAAATGAGTGCTGTAATACAAAATGAAATATCCTATAAACGGAACACGAGTAAGATAAACATTAATTAAAATACGTTTATAATTTAAACAATAAGAGATATGGGTATGATGTTAAGGTTATTTGGCATATATTACATCACCAAACCACCAAAAAGAATTGTCTGGTTCACAGCTGTATTTTCATTTTTTTTTTAATTATAAGTAAAAAAAATTATGAAAATGTAAACAAAATATCAAATTTTTATAAACAAATGCATGTAACAGCTGATTAGGAATATTTACAAACTTGTATTTTTATCCATTTCAAGGATTGATCATTACTTCACAAAAATGTCTTGCATGTCCATTATCGTATCTTTTATGATTTAAAAGTTATATCTATTTGTTACTTGAAAAATTAAGAGTTTATTTGATATCTTTTATTAAAAATAATAAATAACCGAAGGTTACAACTTGTTAACTTAATGAACAATGAAATTATCGATGAAAAGTTTTTTTGTTAACCCATAGAGAAATGCAAATTATAATTAAAAAAATAATTAATTATTTAAACAAACAAAATATAAAAAAAAGTTTCTAACAATTATTTTTTAATATTTCATTTTTTGTTCATTTAAAAAATTATAAAAAACAAAATATAAAACTTTAATAAACTTTTATCACGTGATCTTGTTAAAAATGTATATAAAAAGGTCTACACGAAGCTTAAAACTCATAGGTCAATTATTTAAACTTTTATGTCGACTTTTCTAAAAACAGAGATTGGATAAAAATTAGTAAATTAACAATTGTATAACTTTTTGAAAAATCGACAAAAATTTTTTTGTCCAACGGGGCTCTATTATTTCAAGTGTTCTGATGACATCATGATTCTGTCAAATTTTCAAATTAATAGTTAATACTATAAAAAAAATATTTTGTGTGATATACTGTCTCCAGCGGTGTTGCGCTCATGCCGTAAAATTCAAGAGTCTTTTTCATTGGAAATTTCCTCTTCTTCAAGGGTCTCTCTTCAAAATTTCCTAAATATCAATAGTTTTTGAGTTATTAACGAAAAACTGAATATCTTTTTTTTTATCTCATTTTGTTAATACCAATCACAATTTTTTTTGTGCCACTAAATCTTCGAGATATATTTTTCTAGACGTCATTCCGAATCGAATGAGTCATCGCACATATTTTTAGGACCGGAAACAACAATTGACCCATTTTTTAACTTGTTGATCAGACTACAACGACTGATTTCGCAAATGAATGCATTTTATTTTCTAACTCAAAAACAGATCGCCGGACGAAAAAAAGGAAGATGGCCAATTCTGTGAGAAAATAAAGGACAATTACAAAAATTATATTAATTTGGGAAAAAAACAGTGGCGTATCATTATTTTGATAAAAAATGTTGCAGAACAGCGACGCCACTGAAGAAAATTAAGAAATCCTTCATCAAGGAAAAAAATTATTTTTATGCGTACTTTGCATGTACCAAAATTGAAGAAAAAGCCACAGCGTTCAGAGGTATTGGGGAAAAACTGATTTTTTGTTAAATTTTAACATCGTGTATCTCAGAAATAAAGCGGTTGCGGACCTATGTTCTTATGGATTTTCATTTCAAATCATCCATAGATTATCGCCCTTTAGGATCAGCATTCAATTATGTAACACCCTGTATTTATTGCTTGTTATTATTACGATTATTTGATATTATTACAGAACTTAAATTATGAAAACTATTTATTTATTGCAATGTATTACATTTATAATCTTTGAAAAATAAACGTTATTGGAACGTAGTTCCTTATCGCGCGTTGCGAACGGGGGCTAGACGGAATAAATTAAGACCAAAAGTTGCGCGTGTTTCTCTGTCTGTCTCTCTCTCTCTCTCTCATAGAAAGCAAGCCAGTTATTTTCGTTTCGTCTTTCTATTCAACATTGAACAGTGTGGTGTCGCGACGATTATTTTTGTTGAATGTATACAGGTTTTTTGTACATAATAAATAATAAAAAATAATAACAATAATGAATCCTTGCAGTGTTTCTGCACAAGTTCCGGATATTGCTGATGGAGTTAGGTAAGTAGAGATTTTATACAGACAATAATAAATGCTTATGTATTTTTAGCAAGTACGCATTATAACCTCTCTTTACTATTGTGCTAACCAAGTCATACGCGTTATAATCTCTCCATTATTGTGTGTTTAGCAAGTGTACGCGTCATAACTTCAATAAATTCAAAAGCAAATTAGATTTTAATATAACAATATCAATGCGTATGTATTTAGCAAGCCGTGCGTGTTCTAACCTATACGCTGTTGTGTTCACGAAGTCGAGAGAGTATATATATATAATATATATATATATATATACACACACTCTGTCCCGCGCATCTATGACGTGTACGAAAGAATAGACAGACAGAGTGCATATATATATATATATATATATTTATAAAAAATATTATTATAACTTAAAAAAAAATTACAATTCCTTCTGTTGCGACTATTCTTCTTATATTTCACTTCCTCTGTATATTGTTTTATTTATTACTGTTCTTGATGTATCGCCAGAGATGTCATAATAATATTAAAAAGATTATTTTGGAAAACGTCATAAGCATTTTAATTCGAGGTTTTTCAAAGTTAATATATATAGAAACAACATTTGGCGACCGTGATAATGGAAAGTTATAACAGAGAACGAGAAATAATAAGAAAACACTTCATGAGGACTTCGGCAGAAATTCACAAAAAACTCACTTCAATCAATTACGAAGAACTATTAACACTTTTATGTGACTGTGAAGCTGTGATAAACAGTAGACCATTAACTTATTCTTCTGACGATGAAAAATATCTGACCCCTTTGAGCCCTTCTATGTTCATTGGTGATATTATCAACAGTGACATACCGGAGTTGGACGAAATAGATAGAACCAGCTTAATTAAGAGACATAAATATATACAGGATCTTCGAGACGGTCTAAGAACACGATTCAGAAAGGAATATTTTGCAGAACTGGTCAACTCTGGTCAAAGAAAGCCACGCAGATTAGTGATAGGTGAAATTGTACTAATTGGGGAAAAGATAATATGAAACGTACCGATTGGAAGATGGGAAAGATATTAGAAATGTATCCCGGAAGAGATGGAGTATCAAGAGTAGCAAGAGTAAAAACAAAATCAGGAGAGCTTGTACGATCCTTTTAACGATTATACCCGATGGAAATTGAAGATAGAATGAATATGCATGTGAACACAGAAAAGCTCGAACTAACCGAAATGAGGGTATTGAAGAAGGTAAACAGCGAAAGTGTACAGAAAGCCAGGGAAATGGAAACGTAGTAGAGGTTCGAGAGGAGAAAGGGGAATATACGACTAGAAGAGGACGAGTGGTGAAACCACCAAAACGATTTGTTGTTCAGTAATTTTGGGGGGGGGGGGAATGTTGCGACTATTCTTCTTATATTTCACTTCCTCTGTATATTGTTTTATTTATTAGTGTTTTTGATGTATCGCCAGAGATGTCATAATAATATTAAAAAGATTATTTAGGAAAACGTCATAAGCATTTTAATTCGAGGTTTTTCAAAGTTAATATATATAGAAACGACACCTTCACTAATTAATCGAAAGGAACTTCGTTCCATCCGGGTGTCCCTTGACACCTGTCAAGTTTTTTTATTATTATATAGAACTAATGTCATTTCTAAAACATTATCAACTTACATTTCAACTGTTTTCTGGAACTTTTTGTGGATCCGAAAGAAATCAGGTGGTGAGAAAAGTATCATTTTCAATGCCAAAAATTTGTAAATTGAATTGAAATATTTTGATTGATGTTTACAGTATTTTGATTGATATCTGGATTTACCATATTGGTATTTCCAGAACTGTGATAATAATCGAACCTGGATATTTTATTGAAAACATGATGTATTTTAGGATTTCATCATATACTATATAACTTCTTGATAATATAATAATGATAATATAAATGACAAGTATAACATTATAAAATAAATACAATATAACTTCTTTATAATTTCAGATGGAAAATGGGATAACGGGATAATGGGAAAACGAGATAACGGGACAACAGGAAGCGAAAAGAGTCAAAAGCATAATCTAGATGGAACAACATAAAGGAAAACATGGAAAAAAAGAAATTCTACGCGGACGAGAGTTTTCGGGAAAAACATTTTAGGGAACATATAAATTTGGACAGGACAACGTCTGTCGGGTCCGCGGTATATATATATATATATATATATATATATATATATATATATATATATTTATATATCTATATATATATAACCTCCTCAGACCCCAGGTATCATATATGATACCCCAGGTTTATATTTTATTCTCGGCCTCCAGCTCTATTTAGCCGCACGTACTCGATGGTATCATATGGAATACCCTGCTAAATATGCGCCTCATTTTTTGATGCGATGTTGATTGCGTATGGCGGCAAGAAAAGTCAGTCGATTGTTTATGTTTACAAGTGCACGTGCTAAGATGATGCCTCTACCGCGAAATAAAAGTAAGTAATTGTTTTTTTGGTGTTTTATTAATATATATTTGTTGAACGTGTACTACAGAACATATGAAAAATATGGGTTCTGTTTTAAATATTACAAATATTTTGCAATGGGGGATTCGGTTAACGTATCATGGGTGATACCTTGGGTCTCACTGACTACAAAATTTAATTTCAATGTAAAAATCAGATTTTGGGGATTTTCACGAGAAAACGAATATAGTTTACTTTTTATTTGAAATAATATTTTTTTAGGGCCTTTGACCGAGTTGGAGCTCGAAGAGATTGCTCTCAACTTAGACCTCGATCAGTCCGATCTCGATGATCTTTCTTCGGACGATGATGAGGATGAGGTTGATCTAGGTTTGGAAAATGTGGTTCCCGATCCAGATGATATAGAGATCGCAGACAACATGAGCGATTCATCGGATAAGGAGCCTCTTGCCCACTACCTACCAGGTTACCAGAAAAAATGGCCACGTACTCGTCAGTTTGAACCAAGTCAATTCAATGTTCGAAAAGAAAACATAGACACTGAGTTAGAACAACCAATTGCCTACCTAAATAAATATAATTCGGATAAGTTTTTCGAAGACGTTGCCCTTTTCACAAACATGCGCGAAGTTGCTGATAAAGGTCGTTCCCTTGAAACATCTTTGGAGCTTCCATGTTGATTGGAATTTATGGTCTACCGAGGATTAGGATGTATTGGGCGCGAAACACAAGAGTACCTATTATTTCAGACAACATATCCAGAAATCGGTATTTCCAATTCCGATCGCGCCTAAAACTTGTGGAAGATCAGAAAATTTCCAAATAAGAAAGGAACTTGGACAAGTTTTGGAAAATAAGGCCAATGTTAGACAGTATGCAAAAAGGGTGCCGCAATAATAAAAAGACTCGATATGTATCAATAGATGAACAGATGATACCATTTCATGGGCAAGTTAAAATGCGTCAATTTGTTGGAGGCAAACACGATCCCGTAGGATTGAAGAATTTCGTCATGACAACGCCAAAAGGTGTCCCATTAGACTTTTATCTTTACGAAGGAAAGGGATCGTCTGTGGACTCGTGCTTGGTGAAGATGCTCGGAAAACTTGATGTAGGTGGTAGAATGGTACTGAAACTCACAGAGACCCTGCCAATAGGAGTTTCAGTCTACACCGACCGATACTCTACCTCAATTTCGTTGATCGACTTACTCTCCTCGAGACAAATAACTCCAGCTGGTACGATTATGGCTTCTAGGATTCCGAAAAACGCAGCATTTTTAAATGATAATCAATTGAAGAAATCAGGTCGTGGTTCACATGATGAGTTAGTTAGAGAAGATGGAAAGATTATTCCAACGAAATGGTTCGATTCTAGGCCAGTGCATTTTGCTTCCTCTTCCTCTGGCATTGAACCTTTAGGTAGTTGTATTAGATGGTCTAAGACTGGAAATAAGTACATTACAATCAAACAACCAGCAATTGTAGCCGATTACAATGCTAAAATGGGAGGTGTTGATTTACTAGATATGGTGATTGGAAAATATGCAATGCGTGGACGTACCAAAAAATGGACAATACGTGCAATCTACCACTTTTTCGATTTCGCAGTAGCTGCATGTTGGCTCGAATATCGTCAAAATGCCAGTACAGAAGGCTTGAGGAGAAAAGACACTTTGGACTATCTTGATTTCAAATTATCCGTTGCTCAATATTTGATTTTAACTAAAAAACCTTCTTAAGAAAGTGAAGGAAATTCGGAACAAAGTGAATGTGAAGAAGGAGAAACACCACCTCTGAAACAAAGGAAGGTACAACCTGTTCCGGATAGAAGAGTCAGGACCGTTGGTAACATCCACCTACCAGTATTTACGAAACAAGAACAAAAAACAAGATCAAAATGTCGATTTCTAAAATGTGGTAAATTAACGTTTCCAAAATGTAACGCATGCAATATTTATCTTTGTTGTACCGTTGACAGAAATTGTTTCGCGTTTTTTCATCAATAAAATGTTTTCATAGATCTGTTGTTTTTGTATGCCTCTAGACCCAACGTTTCATATAAGATAAGTACCTTACTTTTTTACAGAAAAAAAAATTTTTTTTTAACCATATGGTGTTATTTGGATCCAGTCTTCAATAAAAAAGTAGGTTTGCTGAATAAATATATTTACCCTGGACCTTGGGTCTGAGGAGGATAATTCTACTGTACGTGTGTGTCACTGAACTCTTCCTAAACAGCCGGACCGATTTGGATGAATTTTTTTGTATGCGTTTGGGTGGCGCCCTGGATGATTTAGATTCACAAATCAGCCCGGCAGATGGCGCTGCAGTCAGTATCATAAACGGCTAGACCGATTCAGATGAATTTTTCTTTATGCGTTTGGGTGGCGCCCTGGATGGTTTAGATTTACAAATCATCCCCCTAAATGTTGAGGATGGTCCACCCCTTAATTTTTTTTAAAATTTTTTGGAAAAAAATATTTATTTTTATTTTTTTATGATACAGCATTCAAAAATACATACAATTCTGAATTTTCACCCTTCTACGATCAACCCCTATTTTTTTGGCAAGATTTTTATTTTCATTTTGTCATGACTGAGAATAAAAAAAATTCATATTACTCTTAATGTTCACCCTCCTGCGATCAACCCCTTTTTTTTATAGAAAAAACAGGATAACATGAAAACGGGATAACGGGAATAACGGGATAACGAAAAAACGGGATAAGGGATGACAGGAAGGGGTTAAGGATAAAAAAGAAAGGAAAAAAAAATAAAAAGGGCGGGATAAGAAAAAACGGGAAAACGGGATAACGGGATGAAAGGATAAAGGAATAATGGGAAAATGGAATAACGGGATAAATAAAAAACGGGATAACAGGAAAACGGGATAACGTGTAACGAATTTTTCGTTACGTCCTTACACATAACCAATTTCTCATAACTTTTCCGGTTATCTTTACGGTAGTACGATTCAGTAGTCACTGCTCAGGTCGTGAAGAATGTGCGTTCATTATTGTCCCTGGAAAATGGTATTTTGACAGTGTGACCGTGACATTTCATTTTCGTGTCGATCGGGTTTATTGAGCGTTTGGTTTTTTCCAAGTTTTTTTAAATAGGAAAGAAGCCGAGAATGAAAAACAGGTGAAATGTGATTTCGTCGAACCGAAAGGATAATCGTTCTTTTTCTTGATTTGAACGTCGAGATAGGCAGGTGGACTGAGAGAATTGATTTTGGTAAGATCTATAAGTTAAATAAGTTTCACTGCTGGAGTTTAGTTGAGTAATAATATTCTCTCTATCTTGCAATTAATGTTGTAGCTGATTAGCATTATCTTCTTTTTCCTTATGCTTGTAATATTAGAATTCTTGGATATACCGCATGGTAATTTTTGGAGGTTAAATATAGATATTTCGGCCATTTTGACAAAGCATTCATAGTACATATTGTGGCTAACGTAACATCTGTTCCGAATATTGGGAACTGATTTTTTTTTCATTAGAAATCAGTTCTACGCTTTTGCATTTTTTAGGTACCAAGTAATTGGTAATTTCGAATGGACTAGAGCTTACTTACCTCACACAACCAGTGGATTGTTCCAAGGATTCTGATAGAAGTGAAGGGCGAATTCGATTGTTCTGGGACAGTGACTAATAGGACGGCTCTCTGGTGAGCAATTTTCTTTATTTCATAACTATATGTTTATGAGAGTAATTTTCTTTTCTCTTGAGAAAGAATTGCTTATGGGGAGAGTCTCAGAACACTCGATTCGATTCAATATATGCCTCAAGCGTAAAGTTTATTTCCGTTTAATAAATTTCTTATATCTATTACTCCATTCAATTCCCAGTGTGGCTTATTTGATTTTTGATCGTTGCAGAGTCAATTCACTCCAGTTACTACCTTATCGCCAAGAGCATGGAAATTCATTCTAATTATTGAGAATTGCCTGTTTATCGATTTGAAAAGGGAATTGTCGCCCTATTTCAAAATTATCTTTATCTAAGAGAATTGTGCCCACTGAAAGACGTGAGGTCTCCCTATTCAGGTTATCTTTAAAAATTCTTCAATTGAAAGAATTATTTAACATTATCTTTTTCTAAGAGAGTTGTGCCCACTGAAAGACGTGTGGTCTCCCTCTTCGGTTTATCTCTGGAAATTCTTCAATAAAAAGAATTATTTCACTTTATCTTTATCTAAGAGAGTCGTGCTCACTGAAAGACGTGTGTCTCTCTCTTCTTATATTGGCTGAAGAGTATACTTTTACTCTGACCATTATCTTGGTTCAGAAACCCTATATTTTTTGTAGCCTACTAGGGTATTTTGGTTATAACGCTATATTTTCCTTTGGCACTTGCTTTAAAATAGTATATTTTTGCACTGGCAATTTTATAGTATTTTGCTTTAGCCTACTAGTCATCTGTTTAAAATTTAACTGAATTTGAACATCACGTTTTGGGTGAGGTTTGTTTCCTTATCAAAACTCACCTGTTTCAAAATTTAACTGAATTTGAACATCACGTTTTGGGTGAGGTTTGTTTTGTTTGGTTTTAAATTTTGTTCATTTTTAATATTTTTTTTTTATTATTTAAATTAACTTGTAAATTTAACTCCAGAATAGCAGATTGGATTGCTATTTATTATCTTTGTTCTTTCACTGTAACTTTTCAGTCTTTTATATAGACTGAGATTTTTATTGTATGCTATCATTGGCATCTTGACTCTCGATTAAAATTTGAAACATAAAACTTGAGGTTCAAAGGATATTCTTCGTTCTCCCCTTTTTGTACATATTTTGATTCCTATCATCTTCTTCGCATGATATATACCACGGAGGGAACCCATCTACGGAGACAGAAGGACTAGTAACCTGGGAGGTCTTACAGCACATCCATATCAGCACTGGTCCGTGAAGATCAACTAAATTCACGCCGATAAGGGGGTCTAAAACCAACTCTAGAACCACCCACGACCATCTTCATCGTAACCGCTGAAACCAAGTTCCTCCTAGAACCGCTAAGACCAGCTTCAAGAAACTAGCCTTCATCTCTCTCGCTCAAGATCTCCGAAGGTATATTCGTGGCACCAACAACTGGAGGAATCATAGGTGTAAATGTTCGAGTTTTGATCAGAGTCAAAAATCCTGGTTTTTTATGTAATTTCTCAATACTCTTCTAATATTTGTCCAATCATTTTAATTCCCTCTGGAATAAATTTGTTGAGTTGATTTATTGCATATTTATTTGCCTTCCCATACAAGCTAGGTAACATTTATTTAATTTTGTTTATCTTTGACTTTTGTCTTTAGCAAGTCTGGCGCCCAACTCTTCAACTAGTCAAGTTAATTAATGTAGAATTTTTTTAGTGGCTAAATTTGATTAACTAGGAAAAGTCATTAATTGAACCTTACTCACGGCCTAACCGTATCCATCTGAGCAGCCTATCGGCAAAGTGATTTCACCTTCTTAAATTTGAATCATATAATTTAAAATCTGGGGTTCAGAAGTAAGGGGTGTTGCAAACGGAAATAACGGGATAACGAGAAAACGGGATAACGAGATGACAAGATAAGGGGATAAGGGGAAAACGGGATAACGGAATAAAGAAAAATGGAATAACAGGAAAACAGGATAACGGTATAATGGGATAACGGGATAATGGGATAACGGAATAACGGTATCACGAAAAAACGGGATAACGGGATGACAGGATAAGGGGACAACGGGAAAACAGGATAACGGATGAAGAAAAAAAGGGGTAAAGGAAAATGGGATAACGGGATAATGGGAAAACGTGATAACGGGACAAAAGGAAGCGGAAGGAGTCAAAAGCATAATCTAGATGGAACAACATAAAGGAAAACATAGAAAAAAAGAAATTCTACGCGGACGAGAGTTTTTGGGGAAAAACATTTTAGGGAACATATAAATTTGGACAGGACTATATTGTTATGTTATGAAATGTTGTTATATAATTAAACTTATAATTATCATCATTATTATTCGTTATTTTAATTATTATCGTTAATGCTATGTTATTTTACAATTTTCTTTACCTTTTTTTACTACTATAGAACCTTATACTATGCTCCAGTCGATACATATGCATGAAGAGGGCATTCCTAAAGTAGTTCTGGTATCAAAAATATATATCCAACGATACATCTAACAAAAATCCACGATTAAACAATAACAAAATTGAAATTTATGGCAAATATTGAATTAAAGCAAGATCAACGTATAGATAAGTTTTGATCATCCTGTATGACAATTCACATCAACAGAAAACCCCCCAATGGGATTCGAAAGAGTTTGTGTAGGAGAAGTGATGATATACAATAAAATGGAATGGCAGAAATTGAAAAATTATAATTTATAAGAATTTCTAAATAGTATGTAAGAGTTAGAATTAGATATCATTCATAAAATCATCAGTATTAATAAGAACGGCAAATAATTCGGTAGGAAATGATACAAATTCGGAAATCTGTGAAAAAATTAAAAATTTATGGGTGTTGCTATGGAACAGGATAACCATTTTTGGAGGAGATTGAAAAAAGTTAGAAAAGAGAAGCCACGTGGGAAATTGTAAGAAAAGTATTATTGTTATAAAAGAAAACCTGTCATTAAAAATTCCCGAACGAGAAAACTTTTGAAAGGCTGAACAGAAGAAGTAAATAGATAATAAAAATTCCACCTACCTGGTCCAGAAAATAAATCCTTGGGAGGTGCAGGTGAGCTGTCATTAAGATCCCAGAAATACGTCTACGGGACTGGAAACCTCAGCAGAAAGCAGCAACAAGGTATACTAATATCCGATCTCACCAAAGTGCAACTTTTCACATGAAACCAATAACTTTACGTGTCTAAACCAATGGTTATACTGTTTGGTTGAACTTTCATCATAAAATTCCATGCTCAAAGACTGTTGATAAGTTCAAACTTTCTTTCTCAATTTTTCATTATCACAAACATTCAAACTATTTTATATCATTGTTTTGCTAGTATAAGGTAGCTATCGCAGAGTAGAGTATATATAAGTCTTGTTTTGAATAAAAACCAACAATTCGATTATTATTTTCAAACTGGTGTTTATTTTTCAATTGCTAACCTCACTTTTCCCACTGAGCAGCTTTTCTTATCGAATCGTCAGTGCCATAGTAGGCAACACCCATTACAAGAACCTGCTACTGAGAAAGGAGTGATTCATCTTCATAGGCGTACCTGACTGAGCTGGGATAAGGTGAAACGGTTTGAAAAGGAAAAAGGTAACATAACATAGCCGGTATTTTTTATTTATTATGGGGTTTCAGAAATTATAATCCATGAAATAAATTCACAAAAAAATATACAAATTTGAAAATCCTATAAACAACCCATCATAACAATTATATATATATATATATATATATATATATATATATATATATATTGTTATGTTATAAAAAACCAGTTATATATTTTAAAAGGAAAAAACCCAAAAAAGAATAATTACTTAATAGCTATTAGTTTCAAGATATTGTTTTTTCATAATTTTTGAAATTATATTTCCTTTATTAAGCGTCTGTATAATATGAATAGATAAAAATATACAAATACTATAATACAATCAATTTCATACACTGTCATAATGATTATAACCCATAACTGTTCAAAAGACAACAAAAAAGGTCTAGATTTACAAAATCATCCTGAATAAAATGGGATCAGCAAAATTATAAGTTCGAAACGTACAGTATATGAAATTGTATCTAACTAAAAGTAGCCAATGGGAGAACAACAAACTTCTTGATGACAATAGCCAATCAGGGAACAGTATGGTCAGATGTAAGCTTTGAAATTGTGAGAAAATAAGAACGGAAAAGTGTCAGAGAGAATTATCACTGAAAATTGTACATAGTTTATAAGAAAGGAAAAATAGTAAAATAATCCCAAAGAGTGAAAATGTGACAATATAGTGCGCGAATTCAAAAATTCAAATCAGAGGGAATGAGGAAAAATGGTATCCAGGAGACGGAGAAAACAAAGCCACAGAGGAGATTTAAAATAATTTGAGAAAATGCCACGTTTTGTTTGGAGGAAAAGAAAAATTCAGTAATTTCAGAAAAATTAGCAGCAAACAACATTACCTTGTATGTATTCCATATACAAGTATTCCAAAGCTGATTTTTGGATTTGTATGGTTCCTTCTTTGGTATTGGAGTTCCTGAGAGCATTGGATTGAAAGGGTATCCAAATTCTGGGTGTGTATTGAACAGCGACAGTTCCAGCGGCAGGTATAAACTCTCCCGGTGCACATCACGAACTGAACAACTTCACTAATATCTCATATCACATCAAAAGAACTTTATTTCATTTGATTTTGAACTATTAAAGAAATTTTCACTTTCAAGGTAAAAGTGAGGTTGTGTATATTTTACATATGACCTTTCCTCATGATTATCCATGAAGATTCGTAAATTGACCATAGAATAAGTTATCTATCGTAGGCCAGGTTAATTTAAGTTTTCCTGAATAAAGGAAATAATTGCTTTTTGATACTTTGTCGTTTGTTTTCCACAATGATCAACAATCATACTTATAACCATTGAATAGATTGAAATTTGACATCAAGCAGTGGCTAGTGGCTCAATTGCCTGAACCGACTATCTGAGACAAGAGGCGTACCAACTGAGTTTAGCTGTGGTAAGAAAAGTAATAACAATTGGCAGCAACGTGACGAGAGAACAGTGACGTTAGCTAGAAATTATTATTACATTGCATAAATAATATTATACAGGGCGAAAATACTTATCCATATCATAACAATTTGGCTCACAACGAAGAGCGAAAATTATTAGCAATCTTCATTTTATAACAACAATTTATATTTGCAAATTATCATTATATAACAATATATATATATATATATATATATATATATATATATATATAATTTGAAATAAACTTAGTAGAAAGGATATTCCTTGAGGTTGCAGTCAAATTTAATGGCCAGTGAAAAAAGAAAAACTCTTTTTATTTTGTCAAGCTTTCGAAAATGATTATTTTCATTATCGAGACAGCTGTGAAAAAAGGAAAACACAATTGTGAAATACGATTTTAAACAAATCTATAGAACTTACTGAGGTGAGGTTAAGTGAAGACAGCGATCTAATCACCATTTTGTGATTGAGGAAATTGCTGTTGGGGGCTCTTTTAATAAATATATATATATATATATATATATATATATATATATTGTTATGCTATGAAGGACCAGTAATATATTTTAAGAGGAAAAAGAAATAATTTCATAAAAAACCCCACAAAAATAATAATTACTTAATAGTAAGTAGTTCATGAGATTTTGTTTTACATATTTTTGAGATTCTATTCCCTTTATGAAGCCTCTGTATACTATTGATAGGTAAAAATATAAAATATATAATGCAATCAGTTTCATACATCGTCAAAATGATTACAATCTATAATTGTTCAAAATACAACAAAAAAAAAGTCTAGATTTACAAAATCCCCTTGAATTAAATGTGATCAACAAAATTATAAGCTTGAAACATACAGTATATGAAATTATATCTAACTAAAAATAGCCAATGGGAGAACCACAAACTTCTTGATGACAATAACCAACAAAGGAATTCACAATATAACAGCAATGATTATCAAAGAAGCAATCAAAATAATAATAGAAATATAAACAATCAGAATAATAGGTTTATGAACCAAAATATTAATAGAAATAATAGATAGTTCAATAATAATAATTATGATAGGAATAGGAATAACAATAGACAAAATAACCAAAATCAAGGCTATCAAAGAAATCAAAATTTCAATGACAATAATGATAACAATTATAGCAATAATAGAAATAATTACAATAGTAATAAAAAGAATTACCCTCAACAATATCAAGAACAAAGGACTTATTATAACAGACAACCACAAAATAATTCTGGTATAAATAACAATCAAACAAACGACAATACAAGACGTGTATATTTGAATAGGAGATGCCAAAGTGCTGAAAATTTGCATGCAAGAGAGGGACAAGTATTATCAAGTGGGGAAATCAATCAAATAAATGTTCCCACAACTAGCCAAATAGAACAAAATTTTGCTAGGAAAACCATATGTTAGGCTGGAAAACACAAATTACCAACACCCTATTGAATTTATAATGAATGATGAAAATTTGGAAAATGAACAAAATATAGGATTAATAATTTTAAAGGGAAAAATAGGAAATAAAATAATAAAAATATTAATTGACACAGGTTCTGGAGCATCTTTAATTAAAGAAAATTGTTTAGAAGATTTCATGAAAGTTAAAAATAGTTTAGTAGAGATGCCAAAAACAAATTTAGTGGGTACAAATGGTAAAAAACCAGCGGAATCAAATCAATATGTAAATTTAAAATTGGAGATTGAAGAAAATTTAAAAAGAACGCCACGTACAAAAACTTTAGGAAAAAGATAATTCAAGATTTTCACCAAAACAAGGTAGTTTGTCTATAAGAAACTAACCTATTCAACCTTCAAGATAATTTCGATAAAAATAAATAGGAGAAAACAAGATTACCTTTTTATGTACTCCACATAAAACTGTTTCCAAGCTGATTTCTGGGATATGTATGGTTCCTTTGTAATGGAGAGTTCCTGAGAGCGGTGGATTGAGAAAGGATTTCAGATTCTTGGTGAGTATTGTAACAGCGACAGTTCCAGCTCCAGGTATAAACTTTCTAGTGCACATCACAAACTCAATCACTCCACAACAGAACTCGTCTATCTGAAGAACTCTATTTTATTTTGGGTATTGAACTATAAAAGAATTCTTCCAACCTAAATGAAAAAGTGAGGTTATGAATACTCTATCCATCACTGTTTTTCATTATTTTCTATGAAAATTTTTCAATTGATTATGATATAAGTTATCTATCGTAGGCCAGGTAAATATAAGTTTTCCTGAATAAAGTAAAAAATTTGTTTTTCGATACTTTCTATTTTATTTTCCACAATGATATGATCATATTTTTCTTATAAACACTGAGTTGAAATAAACATCAAGACCAGGCACTGGCTCTATTGCCAGGACCGGCTATCTGAGACGAAAGGCGTACCAACTGAGTTTAGTCGTGGTAAGAAAGGGTAATAACAATTGGCAGCAACGTGACGAGAAAATAGTGACGTTAGCAGCAATTATTATTACATTACAATATATTATACAGGGCAAAAATAATTATCCATCACATATTATATAATCAATTTATAACCCAAATCAGGACAAA